>PVJA010057182.1:0-10450 GCA_004027025.1 Myocastor coypus
GGCCGCCAGCCTAAGCTGTGGGGGATAAGTGGGTGAATCTAGAATTTAGCACAAGCATCTGGAACACACGGCTTCTCCAAGCCTCTTCTAGATTTTTCTGCTAGCTCAAATGTCCCATGTGTCTGTATTTCTTCATTCCCCCAAAAGGGAAATGACGTACCTAGGAAACACGACCATGTCTCCTTATCACCACTTTTTGTGTACTATCTCCTCTATGAGGTTTAAAGACTTAATCTGCTGAGGCCAGCCTGACAGCTCCGTGGACTATAGCACCTGTCTAGGCAGAGCACAGTGGCCAGGATTCGATCCCCAGCCTGCCATGCCAACCTGCCCATGGGGTGCACTGAAACAGCAATTGAGACTGGGCATGGTGGCCCACACCTATAATCCCAGCACTTGGGAGGCTGAAAACAGGAGAATCACTATGAGTCCGATCTATAGAGTGAGACCCTGTAGACCCTGTCCTAAATGTAGAAAATAAATAAATAAATAAATAAATAAAGTCTCAATCTATATTGTTCTCTCATTTTCAAAGAAATCCAACACCATTTCTTTGATAGCCTATGTATGTTGAGACCAGTTTACCAATAGCTAGAGAAAAGAGGAAATTGGGAATCTTTTGAAGAATTTTTTTTTAACTATAGGAAAGTGAGTTTAATTCTCCTAGACTAAATTGGTACTTCTGAGGCTAAGTTATAATACGTGCTAATCAGAATGGTCCTGACCACAGGTACCCACATCCAGTCCGCTCCCTCACTTTTTTCCCTCACATCTCTAATTAATGCATCTCTTGTGCTAGCTCTAATGATTATGAAGATGGTAACAATACCCAGATGGTCATAAAACTGCGTTTAGTTTTTTAATTGCTCTGTTCATCCTTTGTAATGATGTAATGCAATATGCAGAAAGTGATCTCTCCTTCCTTATGCATAAGGTCAGTTGAGATAATGGACGTCCCAGGGATTTGAGAAGAAAATGTCCATCTCTTCATCTCTGGGGAAGGTTTTGACAGCTACAAAGCTCAGCTCCTGCTTGGGCCTAGGCTAGGCTGGTTGGGGCGGCCTCCCCGAAGTCAGCCAGGAGAGCCCAGCTCTTCCCCTCTTCCCCTGCCCCCATTACTGAGGATCGAACTCAAGACCTTGGGCTTGCCAGGCAGGCACGTAAGCTGATGAGCTATATTGCTGCCCTGGAGCCCAGCTCTTACTCACTATAGAGCATGGGGTTTATTCAGGGTAATGCCTCTTACCTTACCCCACTAAATATCCAGATGTCTTATCAGTCAGGTTTCTTTGTTTAGGCAGAAAAGCCTACCGGAATGCACTGGTATTCGTATGGCATTGCAGGACCCATCTAAGTGGCTGCTGTAAATTGGACAATGTCCCTCAAAAGATATATTAAGACTCTAACCACCAATTCCTGTGACTGCAGCCTTATTGGGAAGTACAGAGTTTATAGATGCAATCAAATTAAAGTGAGATTGCATTGGATTAGGGTTTTTCGCTTTAATCCTACACACTAGATTAGAGTTTACCTAACCTACCATGACCGGTGTCCTCGTATGTAAAGAAAACAGCTGCAAAGGGAGAGCACCGCATGCCTGACTGGGTGACGCATCAGCGAACCATGGAGCACCAAGAACTACCAGCCGCATGTGATGCTAAGAGGAGGCCCCCAAAGGCCTGCACACAGAGGACAGCCACGTCAACAGCTCCATCTCAAACTTCCAGCCTCCAGAACCTCGAGACCATAAGACCTTGTCATTCCAGCTACTTGATGTGTGGCCCTGCAGCCCGGCAACCCTGGGCAACGTGCAAGGCCCGACCCAGGCTTCCCAGCAGTATGGTTTCTGCGGTCTCCATCTTTCCATCAAGTTTCTTTCTTTATCTGCAGGTAAGAAATACTCTTCTGTCTCCATCTTTATTCCTTTTTAGTTTTCTTCCATCCAGTTTTGATCTAGTCATTCTCCTGCCTCCTTTGTCTGCTCTTGCTTCCCTCATATGACATCTGGCCCTCCAGAAGCTTCTCTGAGCTTGCTCTAATCTCAGGTAGTCATCTGCATTGAGCTTTTCTTTTCCAAATTGTCATCAGATTTCCATTTGCCAGGCCCAGCCCACTCAGTGTGTCTCTTATCACACTGTCTCTTCTGCTTTGTGCTCTAGGAAAAGCCCGGCTCCCCACAGCCGCCTCCCATGAGCACCTAGCAGCTTGGAAGGCTGCCTTCTGGTTTCACTGAATGTGGCTGAATGTGGTTTCACAGTCTGGGCAAGAGAGGTACAAGTGCTACCCAGAGAGCTTGTCAGCATTCACTCATCGGTACGCTCAGCTCCTTCGTGGAGACTTCACAGGGCTGTGTGCTGTGTGCTAAGGACAAGGACCCAGCCACAAGCCTGCACTGTGGAGCTCCCCGGGGCAAGAGGAAGAGAGCACTCTCTCTCTCTCTCTCCCTCTCTCTCTCTCCCTCTCTCTCTCTCTCACACACACACACACACACACACACACACACACACAATCTCTTTCCATCCACTTCCTCTCTAGGCATCATTTGTTCTCCATCTCTGTAATTGTCTAAGTACTTTTTCTAACTGGCCACCACGCCATGCCTTTTCTGCCCACACCTATAAGTACACTCAAAAGCTCAGACAACTAGTGATGGAAATCATAAGAACACCCAGTGAGGATTAAAAAGAAACGCTAACACAGAAAAATAGGAACTTTTTCCTTTGTTTTTTTCTTCCTTCCTTCCTTCCTTCTTTCCTTGTGTGCTTGTTTTGTCTTCTCACAGCTCCAGGCTGTCCTTGAGCTCTCTTGGTAATCCAGAGAGCACAAGGCTGGTCTCAAATTTGCAATAGTCCTTCCTGCCTCAGCCTCCTGAGTGCTGAGATTACCAGCATGCACCACCATACCTGGCTTTTAAAATATAATTGCTGGAGTTTTTTGGTTTTTCAGTTGGTTCTTGTACCAGAGATTGATCTTATGACCTTGAGCTTGTCAAGCAAGCACTTATGCCACTGAGCTATATTCCCAGCCCTAAGATAGAAAAATTTCATAGTAGAAACAGGAAATATGCTTGTTTAAAGCACTTAACTGCATTTAAAGCAAGAGATATATTTCTTATCTTAATCAAGTACATAGACAGAATTCATAAAATACTAATCACTTTCATGATGTGCAAGGTACTCTGACATTTCCCACACTCATTCTGTCTATTTTGCTCCATTCCAAAGTTTTTCATTGAAAAAAAAATCTAATCACAAGCCACTGAAGCTGATTTCATGACTCAGTAAATCAGCGTCTGAGAAATTCGAGATTACTGATATATGAATTGTTAATCCACAATGATACATGCTTTCTCCATAGTTTGACTCAGACAGACTTCAGTGGATGTGGCACTAACGAGGTTCCCAGCAGCAGCAGAGCAGTTAGGGTGCTGCCCCATCGCACCATTTTACCCCTCCTCTTGGCCATATGGCAGCTCAGCCAGAAACTACATTTCCCAGCTTCCTTTGCAACAAGGTGGGCTGGCATGATTAAGTCCTACCAATATAATGTGTGTGGAACCGGTAGCATGATTCTGCACCATCTGGTTCAGAGAAAATCCCTTGCCTTGGACGTCTGTCCTTCCTGCTTCCTGTCTAGGACCAAGAGGAACAAAAACCTGACTTTAATCATGCAGAGGATAATGACCTCCAGCAGGAGCAAGCAAACTACTGTTCAAGGAATGAACACGGCCCACCACTTGGCTTTGGAAGTAGTTTTACTGGAACATTCCCAAAGATTTCCATCATTCATGTATCATCTAGGGCTGTTTTACACAAGGAGAGGTACATCCGAGACCATGTGTACTGCAAGACAGCAAATATTTATTATCTGGCTTAGGGTAGTAAAAGTTGGCTGGCCCCTGCCCTAGAGGGTGCAGAGCCACCCTGTGAATGGGTCCCTGGGTGAGTTCCTGGAGCAGAACCTTCCCTCTTTTCTGGCAAAGACAAAGGAACTTCCATCTCCCTGGAGCCTCTTTGGACTCTCCTTGCTCCAGGCTTTTGTCCTTGACCATATCCAATGCCTCCTCCCCATCCTGTTGGCTTCCAGGACACACAGTCCTCCAAGGCAGGACCCATCCCTCCTATGCTGACAGCACCACACCCAGCCTGCTGCAGAGCCCTCTCATGTGTGTGAATTGGCCCCTACATGGACCACAGTCCCCCAAAGAAGCATCTTGCTCAGTCCTTTTTCTATTCTAGAACTTTGCACTGTACCCAGCACACAGTAATTTCCCAAACATTTGGGCTCCTGAGAATCAGAAGTGAAAGAAGCTTCCCAAATACCTCAAATCACTGCGCCATATTCCCATGGCCTCCTCTTTTATCCTATGCTCTCCATTGTTCTTTGTTTTCTCCAGTGTCCCATTTCTGAGAATTTAATCTCCCTTAAGAATTCTTACTAGCCGGATGTGGTGGCTCACGCCTGTAACCCCAGCACTCGGGAGGCTGAGGCAGGAGGATTGGTGCGAGTTCGAGACCAGCCTGGGCTACAAAAGTGAGCTCAGGACCAGCCTCAACTGCATAGCGAGACCCTGTCTCAAAAAGACAAAAAAAAAAAGAATTCTTACTAACACACTGATGAAACTATTCCAGATTTTGACACAATTCTGGCTTTCTTGGCAGAGGCTTTAAATTAGCTTGCAGACATGGTCTTTCTGGCTGGCCCCGCTGTACCACCTGTCATCCCTCTGGCCACTCGGAATTAATTTTTTCATTCCATTCAAAAATCTGTGATTCCAATTCCTTACCAAGTACCATCTTTTGAAAAATATATAGGTCTCAATTTGTCAACGGAGTGGAACTGAGAAGTTACTACGAACCTCATGTATATTCGCCCGACTAAACACTCAGGGAACCCTCCTGAGCTCCCTTGGACAGCATCCCATTTCACTGGCTCATAGGGGAATAATGTTCCTAAATCACACGAAGGTCATTGAGAACTCTGTACCCAAGAACAGAAGGATGGAATTCTACTAAGATTTCTCTGTTAAAGATTGGACCCAATTTTTTGTTGCTGTTAGGCTGGGGCTGCAGCTCAGTAGTAGAGCACACGCATACACACATCCCTGGGCTTCATCTCCAGTACCAAAAGGGGAGAGGAGTGACAAAATTTATGGTCTACCCACATAATCATCTAAGGAAAATAAATTACCACTGGGACTTACAGCATCTGAGACCGACCAGTATCGATCATAGCTGATGAGGACGATGTTATACACAGACGCCGTGCACAGCAGGTAGTCAGTGATGAGCCAGAACACACAAGCTTCCCTTCCAGAAGTCCAACCAGTCAGTGAAGAAGGAATGTACAGAGGAATGGAGACTGCACCTGCATGGAGAATGAAAACCGCACGCATCAATGGATACAAAGAGGCATGCGCCAACGGATAGACAGCGCAACGAATACACTAAAAGTGGCTCGGTGGTTGCTGTCATTTTGATAAGTGTCCCCTCAAAGATACATACATAAAACCTTGCTCTCCAAAGTGATGGGAATCGGGAGAAGCTTTGGACCACTAGGAGGTGGGAGGTCCTTGTGTCACTGCGGGCACGACCTAGAAGGGGATCATGGGCCCCAGTCCCTCAGTGTCTCCACATCGTGGGTCTAGATGTGAGCGCCAACTCTGCCATCTGCTCTCACCATTGCCCCCTCCACCCCTTCCATCAGAGCCCACACTTGCCAGCCCCCTCATCTCCAAACTGTGAGCAACGTAAACCTTTTCTCTGTACAAAGTTAATTGCCTCTGATGTTTTGAGGAAGTAATGCAAAGCTGACTAACACAGTGATCTATAAAAATTTATATTGTTTCATCCAGCAGTCTGGGACTAGCGTCCTATATATTCCTTAAGTGTGGTTTTTATAACAATGGCCAATGGACCTCCAAGGGCTCCATGGCACTTTCCAAATTAAGTATGAGCCTGACCACTACATCCAGCCACAGACACGAGCCATCTCTGTATCTCCATGATCCACACAAACTGGATGGGCTCCCCTTCCTCAAACACATCCATGTTTTAACATCTTTTTCTGTGCTAACTTCGTTTTTTTTTTGTTTTTTTTTTTTTGTTGTTTTGTTTTTTAATGTATTTAGTACGGGGCCTACAGGGTCTCACTGTGTAGATCAGACTCATAGTGATCCTCCTGCTTTCAGCTTCCCAAGTGCTGGGCTTACCAGTGTGAGCCTCTATCAGTCACCATCTCAGTGCGCCCCAGGGGTGGGACTGGCACAGCACACTGGGGATCCAGTCCGGGCCTCTGTGCTCAACCTAAGCAGTCACTGAGTCTGCTGAGCTATCTGGCTGGCCCCTTCATTCATTTTTGTAGTTGTTGTTGTTTGCTTTTTAAGTATTACGGACTAAACCCAGGTAATGCTGAGCATACCTGCCCCAACACCCCCTTTTTTCTTTGTACTACTGTGTTTTGATATAAGATCTTAATCACATGCCCGGGCAGCCTTTGACTCTCCATCCTCCTGACTCAGCCTCTCGAGTAACTGGAATTACAGCCATGCATCAGCATGCTCAGCAGCCTACTTCACTTCGGTAGAATATCTTCTGCGTGTGTGTGCGCATGTGCGCGTGCGTGCGTGCGTGCGTGCGTGCGTGCGTGGGGCATTTACTTCCCTGTCGCTCGTCCCTAAAGTCAAAGAGTGACTTCACCCTGTATCTTTCTCAGAACCTCCTTGGCAGAATTCAGCCTGCTATAGGAAGCTAGGTTAGATAAAATAGGCAGTCAGCTAGGGTTCGGCCCCTGGCAGAAGATGACAGACCTTACAACCGTGGGAGAGACAGGTACTTCTACCTCGGGCCGGACCTCAAGACAAAAGGTAAAACAAATATGTGCACATAATTCCCCAGGGTAAGCATTAGGAACTGATATTCCAGATAGGTCTCATCACCTTGAGAAAGCCAGGAAGAGCCGCTAGCCCAACCCCAACAGCAAAAGCCCCTGTTCTGTAGTCACGCCTACTTGCCACGTGACTTGCTCCCCATCTGATTGTGAATTAATCAATTTTACCTGAGCAGTTACACTCGCAATCCTATTGGTTGACCACAGTTTTGCCCCACCTTGTGCCCACTATGTGATTTCCCATTCTCTCTACTTTGTACCCACCCTGCATTGTAGAATTGCTCTATAACATCCCCGGAAAAGGAAGGGTCCTCAGCAACCCACTGGGGACCCCTTCTGTCTCTCAGACAGAAGCTTTTTTCCCCCAATAAATACACTGTGCTCCTACCTTCCTTTGTCCCTAAAATTCATTCTTCAATTTAAAATAACATGAACTTATACCAGATATCTAGCAGGTTAGAGGTTTCTTTGCCCTATGTCAATCCCGCTACAGGTTGAAGGGAGGAGGAGGCATTAGGGAAACATGAAGCATCAAAGCATGTCACGTACAGATATAAATTCCCCATGCTGAATGTGATTGTTACGTATATCTAAATTGTCCCAATAAAATTAATTACCAAGAAGAAGTGACCCCTCTGCCACCTGTGCCCGTCCAGCCCTTGGCTTCTCTCTTCTCAGGTGGCTAACTGGATTCCACACTGTGTCATAATCATCAGCTGAGCATTACGCCCAAGGATGAGCACCACGGCTCCTGCCACACCCGGCCTGACCTGCACCAGGGCCTGTGCGCTGCCCTTCACGGCAGCCGGCCTGCATGCTGCAGTGACCTGGGGTAGGCAGGGTGCCCTGTGCGTTATAGACCATCATCTCATTTAATCTTCGTGCAAACTTCATGTGAGCCTGGCTGACCAGGTAAAGAGCCTAAGGCTTAGAAAGGAGCTGATTTGCTAGTTAGCTACTCAGCTACATAATGAAGAAAGCCTGGCTTCTGAATCAGGAAATACAATTTTAAAAACCCTGACACTAACCACAGCGCTGCACTAAGAGCACATAGGTAACCTCTACCACAGCAATGGGGCCTGGTCCAGAAAGTGCCAACCTGGGGTTTTTAACCATGCTGAAATTTCAGAAAGGTGTCACTGCTTGCTGAGCATGTGGTCGGGGAGCGAAATCTCAGTGGAAACCTGACTTCATTGATGATCACCACAGCATATAAAGGACTTAGAGAAATTCTCTTGTGCGTGGTATGGGAACCAAGTTAGCCTATCTGTAATAGCAACAGGCAGATGAGAGAACCAAAAGCAAGGAAATAAGCCGTACAGTCTTCCTGAACAAGAGGAAGATGGGAGCCAGCAGATGGCAGGGGGAGCTCGGTAATCTTACCTGAGTCTACGGGCAGATATGGGAGACAGAACACAGTGGAAACGGGGAGCCCCAAGGTGAGCGCTTACCTTCCGTCCAAGGAACCTGCCCCTGTCATGGCTCTGGCATTGTTGTTGTGGGTTTGGTGAGACAGGGTGTTGCTATGTAGCCCAGGCTGGCCTCAGACACACCATGATCCTCCTGCCTTGGCCTCCCAAGTGCTGGGATCACAGGTGCGCACCACACGCCCACCTGCTGTCCTGTCTTGAATAACACATAAGCTTTTTGATGGAGCTTTTTCATCCCATCAGAGGATGTGTGTGTGTGTGTGTGTGTGTGTGTGTGTGTGTGTGTGTAAATTTACCTGAAATAAATCAAAGCTTCTCAAAAACAGAGACATTTATAAATTAAAATACCTCAAAACCACAGACATCCTATCTTGGCCCTGTGTTTAGACTTCCCGCGTTCCAAGCACACAGATTGTCCACAGCTGTGCTCGTGTTCTCCCCAGATGCCAGTGATCACTTCACTGCAGACGCCACTGACTTAAAGCTTGAGGGAGGAGCCTGAGGTAGGCACTCCTTTCCACACACTTTCCAAACCATATGAAAGAGGAAGGCGGGGTCCAGAAGCCTAAGAGCTGCCAGAAACACCGGACTCTAGGCTAGCAGAGGCAAACCCATGGCACTATTGTCACGGCAGGCTGCTCTATCACTGAAAGCCCTGATGAGTTCACCATTGCTGCTCTAGTCTGTTCCTCTGGTGTTGATAAAACCCTACTAGCACCCTGTAGGCTCTGAGCTGGCTGGGTACAAGTGTGTTGTCCATTCCTCCCTGCCGGGAGTGGTGGTGCTGTGTAGTACTATGAGACGAGCCCACACGATATCCCAAGAAGCAGGAAACAAGAAGCAGAGCCCAGGGAGGGCTGCTGTCTTTCCTAGGTCCCAGAAAACTGGGATTTACAACTGCAGATAGCAGCTTCTCTTGCCAGCGCCCTGTTTGTTGACCTCTTGCTTCGGATGTTAATGGTTATCTCCTCCCCTGCTCATTTTTTTATATTAGCATCTGTGTGAACCTAGTGTTAGGTAAATAGTAGAAGACATAGTGATTTGTAACCTGTATTCACCAAAGTAGTTTCGCACATTCCTTAGCCTGCTTTTAGCCCTCAATAAAGGCGAGCTGCTTCTGGAGCTCTGGGCTCACGTGGAAAGAGACAAAAATCTCAGTGAGACCACTGACTTATATTCATCAGGTCTTCTCATGGTTTCTTTTGGCACCGACTCATAACTTACAACAGTGATGGTTGTGGTTCATTCCAAGGATTTCGGAAAAACAAACCTCAACTATTGCTCTGCTTCACCTCCTCCTAAGTGTGCGCACAACTCCAGTTCTGGAACCTTGTCTTCTTCCAGAAACTGACTTAGTCAGGAAAGCCAACAGCCAGTTCCTTTAAGAAAGCAATCTTCTTTTGGCACAACTGATTATTTTAAGGAAATAAAAAATTAACTATAGTAACCAGGTCTCTAATTTCAGCACTGGGGAGGCTGAGGCAGGAGCACTGCTATGTGTTTGAAGCCATCCTGAGCTACGTAGTGAGCTCAAGACCAGCCTGAACCATATGTAGCGAGACTTTGTCTATCTGTATGTTGAGGTGGCGAAGAAGAGAGCCGAGGAGATGAAAGAACAGGGAAACTACGAAGGACCGGACTGGGACAAGTAGAGCCCTTCGAGAGAGAGCCGCCAACCTGCTTCACCAAGCTGGCCCCTCCCTCACACGCCCCCCAGGCTCTCCGTCTAAATAAGGGCCTCTCCCTCCGGTCACACCTGTTCCCTCCCGTGGCACGCAGCACTCTACCTCAGCACGTTGCACCTCGCCAGCTCTACCCAGGAAGGGGAAACGGGCACGCCCAGGGAGAGGGAACGTTTCAGTGCTGCTCAGCCCTCTTCACCTGCGACATTGTCCTGCCTGTGCCGTGACCCCTAAGTCGATCTCTCCAGCAGACGCTTCCCCCCAGGGCTTTCCAGGCAACAGCAGCAGCACAGCCGCCCTCCTCCCCAAGGCCTCGTGTTCCAGCGGAGTGCCCTAACGCTCCTTGTCCCAAGAGCTCCATCTTTTACTCAACTTGCTTTTCCCTGCAGCTCTGCATGCTGCCCGTGCCTCCCCACCTTGCCTTAGCCTGGAGCCAGCCCGCAGGACCTC
>PVJA010057183.1:0-10538 GCA_004027025.1 Myocastor coypus
TTATTTCACTAATGAGTATATGTTCAATATACATCCATTTATATATGAAGTCTTCAAACTTATCGTTCTTTATGGATGAGTAGTATTCCATTGTATAAAAATACCACATTCTCCACTGCTGGTGGGAATGCAGACTGGTGCAACCATTATGGAAAGCAGTGTGGAGGATCCTTACAAAACTAGAATTGGAAGTTCCGTTCAATACAGCTATCCCCCTACTGGGAATTTTCCCAGAAGAACTGAAAACTTCATACCATAGTGATATCTGTGCACCTATGTTTATAGCAGCCCAATTTGTAATAGCCAAATCATGGAAACAACCAAAATGTCCATCATTTGAAGAATGGTTGACAGGTATTTAAACTTTATTTATGTTATGGCCCTCTCAGCCTGCCCTGGGGGTGGGGCTGGTATAGCATATGGGGTCAGTGATCCAACTGCAGTCCCTGTGCTTGCCTAAGCAGGTGTTTTATACTCCTGAGCCATCTCTCTGGCCCTTGACAGGTATATAAAAGCCATTTTCCACAATGCCTTTATTTTGCTATTGTGAGCAATGTATTAGTGTTTCAGATAATGAAATCCTTAGAATATGTGGCATCACGTGGCTATTATTTTGCTTAGTAGTATTTCAAATTCCCACAGGAGGACAGTTGCCTTATTTTTGTTTTAATTTGAATCTTCTTGTTGTTCACATGTCTTAAAGTTTGCCTTGTATAGCTTTTCCCAGTCATATGTCTTCTTCAAACAACTGTGGAAATATTTTTTTTCTTTTAACAAAGTTGTTTGATTTACTACTGTTTGTTTAAATAATTTTTATTTTACTTCCAATGCAACTCCTGAAACCATTTTCATGTGTTTCTTTTTATTTTATTTTTTATTTTTATTTTTACTTTTTTTGTGGAACCAGGGATCGACAGGACTTTGCACTTGCCAGGCAGGCATTTGTACCCCTGAGCTAACTCCCAGCTCCCCATGTGTTTCTTTTTAAAATTTTCATTCATTTTAATGAGAAAGAAGACAGAATAGCTATGAAGTAGTTTTAAAATGGTTAGTAGGGCTGTTCCAATAATTAATACATTGCTTATTATTTTCTTCATAGTAGTTATTCAGAGGACAAGATGCAGACATGATATCTTGTCTAAACAATATTAGTACAAGTCTTCTCAATGAACTAAGAGAAAGTAGCTGTGTATCGAGGCTATCTTCTATATACATATTTTTCTTTCTTTTTTTTTCAAAACAAAGCAGTCTTTTACTTTTAGTTTTGCAAAGTTAGTAACATGTGACACCATGTTGCCTATAGACTAATAACTGACCTTACTCAGACAGGATGTTTATCTCAGGACTGAGATAGCTTGTTTGCTTTAGGCACTGAAGCCTACTTCCACCACTGCACATTTGATCAATTTCCTAGCTTCCATAACTCCCAACATATGCCTCTTTTTTGTTTTGTTTTGTCAGAAATGAATGTTCCATCAATTATTTTTCCCCATTTGTACCATTGTGCAATATGGTACACAATTACTTTATTTTGAAATAACATTATTTTGTGGGGCCAACTAGATAATTTAACAGACTAAAGTGCATGCTTAGACACTGCCACCCCACCAACAGATATGGTAGTTGAGACTGAGCATGATGGCATGTGCCTGTAATCCCAGCACTGGGGAGCCTGAAAAACAGGAATGATCACTGCAAATCCAATCTGTGTATTGAGATCCTGTAGACCCTTACTAAAAATACATTAAAAAAGAAATAACATAATTTTAATGCTTATGATGTGCTTTTAATGTGTAAGAATCTTAATGTTAGATATATGAGTATTTGTAGACAAATTTTCTAACAACGTTTTCAATATAGTACTTCACTGTGTTTTTGGACTCTGGTTTCTGATGAAATGCCAGTTTTTCATCTTATACAGTATACTTTAATGTACCTTTTGTCTGTTACAGCTTGCAAAATTTTCTGTTTACAACACACAGATTCACATACATACACATTATGTACATGTAGAGCTCTTGATTTGTCTCTTTCATTGTATTTTTTGCACATTTTCTTAACATGTTTTAATCTCACTTGGAAAATTTCAGGTGTGATTACTTTGGATATGTTTTTCTCTTTTGCTATTAATTCTGCTTACAATATTCTCACTACATATATCTTTATTTCTTTTCCTCTTTTTGCCCCGCTGTATACATTTTATTGTACTTCGTATTGATTCACTTTACTCTGAGGCTCTGCTAATTGCTATGTGTTTGTTTTACTCTCAGTTCTTTATAAATTAGTAGCACATCTTTTTGTTTCCTAACATTCAGCCTTTATCTAATTAATTCAAATCTAATATTTATCCTCCTATTAATGTCATGATTTCAACTATTGGCCCATATTTTAGTTTATCCCTCTCAGAATTCCAGCCTCATTTAATTTACTTACCATCACATGTATATTGTTTTTGAGAGCATTTTAGACTTCACTTTTCTGTATATTTTTACAAATAAAGACATAGTATTTATGAAAATGTTCTCTTTCAACTTATTAATTTTTGGGTTTTTCTTTGAAGGAGAAAAAACAAAACTCCAGAATTAAAAAAATATGATAGGAAATTAATAGTGGTAATTATATTGCATATGGTTATTGTTGGGGTTTTTTTGGAAGAACCAGGGATGTTATCTTTAAAGTAGTTGTTCAGTTGTTCTTTCCTTTTGAGTAGTTTCTTTCTCCTTCACTGTATTTATTATATCTTATGGATCTTATAAACTCTTTTACTTTATTACACTATGGAGACAGTGTTTATATATGTGATTTATTTCACTTATGAATATATTCTCTAGTTGCATCCATTTACTGAACAATGCTTGAATTTATCTTTCTTTGAATCTGAGTACTACTCCATTGTGTAAAAACACATTTTTCCTTTAATCCATTTATTTAGTTATTTAAATTTGGTACAAGCCGGGTGTGGTGGCTCACACCTGTAATCCCAGCACTCGGGAAGCTGAGGCAGGAGGATTGGTGCGAGTTCAAGACCAGCCTGAGCTACAAAAGTGAGCTCAGGACCAGCTTCAACTGCATAGCGAGACCCTGTCTCAAAAAAAAAAAAAAAAAAAAAAAAAAGACAATCAATCAATCAATCAATCAATCAATAAATAAATAAATTTGGTACAGGGTCTCACTACAAATCTCACAGTGATCTTCCTGTCTCAGCCTCCCTAGCACTGGGATTACAAATATGTGGAACCACCATACCTGCTTTTAGTGGCCAGCATGGAGCACTCACGGTTCTGGGGCTTGCACAGCATTCCTTACTGGGGATAAACCCAAGTCCTTGTGCTTGCCAGGAATGCACTTAGACCATCAAGCTATCTCTCCGACCCTACCACATCTTTTTTATCCATTCCTTTGTTGATAGACCTGTGTTTGTGTGTGCCCAATTATAGTAGTTAAATCTTGCAAACAATGCAAATGTCCATCAACCAATGAATAGGAAACATTTTAATATTGTCTGCCACTGAGGTCTTTCTCCCTCGCCAAATTCTTACAATCACTGATATAGAGATGTCATTAAAGGCAATGATCTGATATTACCACTAGGAACTCTCTGCCTATTGAGGGATGGTACCTATCATGAGAGCTGATCATATTCTTCTCGGGAGTTAAATACACAATAGAACTGGCTCTCTGTCACACAGAGCTTGGTGTTTAACCCTAATATTTTGCCTTCCTGTAAAACATTCAGTTTTTTGTGCCAAGTGAATAAAAATATCAGAAGCTTTCATATTTCTTGACTATAAATTGGCTTTTGATTGGAAAATAATGGAAAACAAATTTATTGTGTAGGCTATTACCACAAAACTGATTCTCACCATCTGAGAGCCATTCTGTGCATTTGTACATGTAATTTGATGTTCCAGATCTAGGTTTTCTATAGATTTGCATGCAATATATGTAAAATTTTAGAGGAGAAAACCAAAATTCAGTACTGTAAATAAGCCATTGTAAAAGATCCAAAAACCAATGAAATGAAGCTACACAGATACCTTAAGGCATCCAATACTATGTTGTATTTAGTGTAAATCTCTGAATAGGTGAAATAAGCTTATTGTATCCAAAGGCTTCAAGAAGTAGAGTGATTTCACTCTATTATTTCTTGAAACCTCTGATCATTCACCAGCTCTTTTAGTGGAGGGTCCTATGCGATTTTCTTCTCATACTTTGTTCAGCAGTAAAAGGGATTAACTCAGGCAGATGAGTTGAGACATTTTTATGACAATGAATAAAAATTTGGTAAGATAAAGTATAATTCTCCACTATCTACCAAGTCTAAGCAGTATATTTAACTTGGTAAATATTTTCTGTAACAATCAGAAAACAAACAGAATAAGGCATGTAAAGGTATGCCTTTCACAAATAAGAGAATAGCACTTGGGAGGGTGAGGTAGGAGAACCACTACAAATCAAAGGCTAGCTTTTTGTCCTCCCTTTTGTGATTGGAATGTTAACTCTGCCCAATTGTATTTTGGAACCATATCATTTTTGTTTTTGAACTTTGTAAGAGCCGGTATATAAGAGTTTGCCTTGACTCTCAAGAGAATTTAAACTTGCACTTTTCAACAGTGCTGAAGTGGTGTCATTTTGGCAACACTTAGAAATGGGCTAAAGGCATTTGGCACCATGAGGTGCACATGTGACTTTGGGTTCTGTGGTCAGAATATAGGATCCAGGTCTGGAGCATCCCCCCAAATTATTGGGTACATTTAAATAATTGGTCATGCAGGAGCTATATGCATCAGTGGGGTCATCTGGTGATGAATTTAGTGTCCACACATCCTGCTCGCAGGTGGGGCAGCGTTGGAGATGTTTGTCCTGGAGTTTGTTGTGGACGTGTGTATAGTGGTCCAGAGTCCCCCACACTCTATTTCTTGTAAATCATGTGCTGACACCTTTTGTTCAATCATGTCCCTTTCTGATGCTATTACTACCTTGGAGCCCACAGACTATGGACCAAACCATGGTTTAAAATACATTCTCTTCCTTTTTTTTTTTTTTTTTTGTACTGGAACTTGACCTCAGAACCTTGTGCTTGCTAGGCATGTACTGTGCCAGTAAGGTATATCGTGGCCAATCTCCGTCTTTACAATACTGGAGAAGATATTTTGTCTCAGTGATGGGAAAGTAAGAGGGATAACACTCATAATGTATAGTTTATCCTGCTATCTGGTGTTTTGTGTTTTTTTGAGGTCTTTTTTTTTTTTTTTTTTGTCTTTTTGAGACAGGGTCTCGCTATGCAGTTCAGGCTGGCCTTGAGCTCACTTTTGTAGCCCAGGCTGGTCTGGAACTCACAATGATCCTCCTGCCTCAGCCTCCCGAGTGCTGGGATTACAGGCGTGAGCCACCACGCCTGGCTTTTTGAGGTCTTTCTTATTGTCATGCATTCATTTTCTTTTATGTTCTTCACAAAGCAGCATGTTTATCATTCTGCTCTTTGGGACTCTTCTTTGTCCTGCTAATTTACATCACTCTTATTTATTTATTTATGTATTTATGTATTTGGTACAGGATATACTACACAGCTTGGACTCAATAGTGATCCTGCTGTCTCAGTCTCCCCAGCGCTGGGATTACAGATGTGTGCCACCGTGCCCAGTCTCAGTGGCCAGTTAAGAGCACCTTGACACTGGCACAGGGCAGGTGGGACACTGGGAGCAGCACTGTTGCTCCATGTGATGCCAGGGATCAAATCCCTGGTCCTGCTCACTAATTTAGATCTTATACTGATCTCTCCACATATTTCTTTTTTCATTTCAGAGATTTGTGCCTTTGATCTTTAGAATATTCTTGTTTTGCTTTTATTCCAAAAAATTCTGGGTTGGCCAAATAGTTTAAAGGATTAAAGCATCTACAGTCAGGCCCAGTGGCTGCAGGTTCAATTCCCCAGCCTGCTGTTCTGGCCCCATCACTGGGGTGGCCTGAGATCGCAATTGAGCGTGGGCATGGTGGCACATGTGTGTAATCCCAGTTCTTGGGAAGCTGTAAACAGGCTCATAAGTATGAATTCGATCTAGTGGTGATACCCTGAACACCCTGTATACCCTTCCCAAAAATACAAAAAATTAAAAATTCTAAACTTCATCTCCTTTCCATTTCACTTTATTTTAATTTATTTTGAGGCAGCATCTCACAATATAGTACAAATGTGCGTGGTTTATTCTCATGAATCTGCATAATAGGTGGTTTTGAGTGTAAGCATGTATAGCTTATACATTAATAGCCAAAATAAATTTTTTAAAATTACGTTCATATTATGACACACATGTTGCATGATCCATTGTCGTCCTAACATACTTTAATTTCAAAATATTTTTTTACTCTTTGAAAATATTAACATTGTTTGTTAGGAGGTCTTTATAATGATATAATGTGTTTGGGTATACCCCTAAGAAGTTTCTGATGTGAACTTCCCATTTTCTTCTATATACAGAATATATTTCTCTGTGACTTACATATATCAGAAATTTTATCAAGAACTTAACAGATAAGATAATTTATTTTAATAACTGGGTAAGTTATTCCCTCTTCAGAAGCATCACTTTGATTTATTATGTTATGAATTTCCATACTATTTTATGATACCTCTTTGCTACTCTGCAGTGTGAAATTTCTGTACTTTTTGTATTATGCATAGCCTTCCGCATATGGTCATTCTGAAGATGATAAAAATGATTTACTGTTTTCTCTTCCATGGCTTTTTATTTATTATATAGATTTCTAAGTGTAATAGGTGAACATTCCTTTGAATTTTAATCCACATAATTTGAATGCGTTAGCATTGGTAGTTTGTGAGGAAAAACTGTGAGATTCTGCAGCTAACAGTAAGACTCTTGCTAGGTATGAGTTTCTGTGGTTCTTTCTGACAGAATTTCTGATCTATGCTTTAACGTGTTTCTACTGGGGAGTTTAAGCCCCGTCTAAAGAAATATATTGCATGTGTCTTGTTTTTGAGAACACATTAAGCCTAACATTTTCAGGGCCAGGGAGATAGTTCAGTAGAATAAGTGCTTGCCTGGCAAGTGCAAGGTCCTGACTTCAATCCCCAGTACCAAAAAAAAAAAAAAAAAAAAAAAAAATCACAAGCCTAAAATTTTGCATACAATTTTATTTCTCCTAAAAAGAATCGTGTTTTAAGGCAATATGTACAATTGTTTGTGATGCAGTAGAGTTGCAAAAAGAATCTCTGATCTGAGTAGGGCTTGAGGTACAGTAATCTGTTACTATCGCTGGGACTTTCCTGATATTTGATAACTGTACCCATGACATGAGTTGATCATGTTCTTGTTTTTTGGTTTTTGTTTTGTTTTGGTAAAATCGTCCACATGTATTCAAGAATTTATGCATTTCTTGTAGGTTGGTGCATTTCTTGGCATACTGATAATAGTTTCCTATGAGCTATTGTTTCTTAGTAATATTTATTGCCTTTTTAATTTGTCATCTTATTTATTTGTTTTTAAAATTATGTTAATTTTAATGTGAAATAACAACGAGACAGTTTCAAAACAGGTTAGTAGAACAGCCACCATAATTAATACAGTGCATATTGTTGTGTTCAGAGAAGTCGTTCAGAGTATGATTCAGACATGATAAATTTTCTAAACATTATTGGTACAAATATTTCTTCTTATTTAGCTAAGAGAAAGTAGCTGTATGTATAGTCCAGTACTCCATAATAGTAGTGGGTTATTCGCACAAATCATCCTCTAGTTCTTTGAGGATCCTGTGTGAGTTTCTTGCTTATTCTGCCATCAGGAATCACTGTAAGTAGCTCAAATGTATGAACTCAGAACTTTGGGTGAAAACCTGGGTAGATAACATAAAATATAATTCTGGGTTAGACGTGGAATAGAGAAAGTATACTCACCTTGCTAAAGCTGTGTGCATACTAATGAGAAAAAAAGGACAAAGCAAAGAAAGTGATTTCTTTCATAAAAAGAGCGCATTCCAGGAAGCAAGGAAAAACTTAATAGTTTGTGTCTGAAAATGGCCATCTAAAGCTTCAAACCTTGTGCTAAGGGTATGAAGAAGAGATGGAGAGTTTGTATAACACATGTGAAACACTGTGTTGCATCCTAGGATTGTGAACAAACAGGCAAACGGAACGTAGAGGGGTGGGGAGGGAAGGGGAAATAGGATACTCCATAACTTAAGGGAACAACGTGAACCGAAATGAAGAAATTTTGACCAAAATAAGGTTTGTTTTTCTGGATGTCCTTTTTTTGTATGTGTGTGTGACTGACTCACCCCAACACAGGGATGGAGCTGGCAAAGCCCCTGGTACTGTACGCTTGCCTAAGCTTGCCTAAGCAGGTGGCTTAGACCACTAAGCTGTCTCACCAGCCCCTCTGAGTGTCCTCTCATGAAATACAAATCACCAGTCAAGGAATAATATATCTGAGAGATGATTTCCTAAGTGACTGAGTGTGTAGGCAGTGTTCTCATCCTCTAGCTCGCTGTGTGTGGTACCCTTCTCTGGACATTTTTAGTCGTAAATCAGAAAACATGACTAAAGTCTCCGGGGGAGAGTAACACATGACATGTATAACATATCAATGACAGCAGAGTAACACTATTTGCATTCTGTTTCCAAAAACACAGATATCCCCCAAAACTCCTTACTGAGATGGACCCATTTAGGGTACATTCTACATGAATTTTTGGAGATCACATTGGGAAACTGAAGATCTGAGGCAACTGAAGGTCCTAGCTATTTTCTTGCTGTTTTTCTGGGACTTACTTCACTTTTTTCAAAGCTACGTGATGAAATGAGGGGACATTATCTATCAAAGAACTAAAGTATACAGAGAAGAAGAAAGGGAAGGAAAGAGAGAGCAGAAATCGGGAAGAAAAGGCAGTTAAGGTCTCAAGGTCATGGAGAAACAATGGGAGAAAGCAGGCAGAGGCCAGGAGCAGGGCTAGTGAGACCAAGAGAACCAGGAAAGCCTCAGACAAGCAAGAGTGATGGCCAGTGATAGAACAAGAGCAAGAAGCCCAGAAAGTGTGAGATGGAAAAGAGAGACAGAAAGCCACTGGTGCCCTGCCTCCTTGTACAACCAAAGAGTAATCTAGGCACCTATGCAGGGCATCTGAGTTTTTAAGTTTGAAAGATTATGTCTATGTAAATAGCACTCACTTTAGCTTTCAAATAGGTATGGTTCCATTTTGTGGATTATATTGTAGATTTAATTTAAAGGCATCCATGAGAATGCTTTTCCTGAATGCTGTAGATACATTTTGGCAACACCAGCAACATATGACCGTTCTAATGGCCCATTTTTTTCTTCCCACTACATGTTCCCAGTAGATTTTTGGGGTGCTTTGTATAATTTCTTCTTCTAGTTATAGAATTGCATCATGGATTGTTGACTTGATCCCTCTTTATCGTCGTCTTAAGGGTTTTTCTTTCCTTATTTTTTTTTTCTGGCTGGCTTAGGCTGCCTTAAGGGTGAATGTGGGGATCGAACCACCATCCACTGTGCCTGATTGGGATTGCCCGCATAGGCATTTAAACCATTGACTAAACCCAAAGCCCCCCAAAATTTTCTGTAAGTTCAAAGATGGTTTTGTATACTTATTTTTCATCAAAATATGTTCTTTAGTGACCTGCCTATGGAGTTATATTTAATTTTAATCAAGCCATTACATTTATTATTAGGGAAATGAAGAGTTTTTAATTGTATTCCAAATTGAAATTGTTTTTAAAAATTTGGCTGTTATGTACCTCTTTTAGTGACATTTTTCATTTCACTGTAATATAAGACATATTAGATCATTTAATATAGTAACTCACGATAAGGAATCTTTCTACACATTTATTGAGGTTTTGATTGTGTGTTACGGACTTCTTGATTACATTGATAATATAGTATGAGATATTTCATATATTCTATAGTGTGGCAGAAAATTCGCCTCATGGTTGTTACAAAGAAAATAGGAAATCAGTGGATTTAAAGGGATTTTATTCCATTGTTTCATTTCTGATGCTTTTGACATGCTCCTGGCTGTGAAAGTATCACACCTTACCCTGGGACTCTGCAGTTGCAGCCATTTGTTATGTAGCATTGAAAGGCCATAGACAAAAATTGCTCCAGGGTTTGATGCAAGTAATTTGGATGCTTTTGCTCTAGAAATCCTCACTCCAGGGGAAGGACTTGGAGTTCTGCTTTGATGCCACAAGGACTTTCACTAGCCATGCGTCTTCCTGGTTCTCCATGACAAGGTATCTGATCAATGTTTAGTCTTGCTGATCTCAGGGAACCCATATACAGTGTTACAAAGGGACGTTTTTTTTTTTTTTTTTTTTTTTGGTCTTTTTACTGTTTTGTTTTTTGGTACCAGGAATCAAACTCTGGGCCTTGCACTTGCTAGGCAGGCGCTGCGCCACTGAGCTACATCCCCGGCCCCGTATACAGTGTGACAAATAAAATGATAACTTAGGTGAATACTTTTTACTATTTATGTTTCAGGCCTGTCTCAGAGACGAGACCAAA
>PVJA010057184.1:0-10532 GCA_004027025.1 Myocastor coypus
TATGCATTATTTTTTCTCATTGCTAGAAATCAAACAATTTAAACATAGTGATTAATCACAAAAACAATATTTAATTATATGTTGAGAAATATTTATTACTAATTCCAATAAAAACGTTTCACCATGGCATAGCATGGATTTAAATATGTATTTTCTGATGGCTTTAGGCGGCCCCTGCGTTTTGGTCATTCAACCCCCACCAGGGTCACGACCCACAGGTTGAGAACCGCTGCTCTAGGAAAAACTACATTTTCATTGATTTATTGTTACTACCTCATATGGCCATCTCAAAGAAATGGGATATTCTAGTTGAAATCAGAAGTTAGTGTTTTGGGTCCCTAGGAAAATCTTTTGGCCAACTTCAACAGAAAATGTTTTTCCTGCCTACCTTGCAATGTTCTCACCTCCACCCCAGGCCCCTGAGGGGAACCTGTCTGTGTCTTCCACACTTCTGAGATCAGATGTGCACGGAGACGAGGGAAAAGCAAGACAAACAGTCCCACCCCGTCATCCTTCCTCCATGGAGACTGCTTGCCCATGGACCTTGGCTAAGGAAAAATAGCCCATTGTCAGAGCCACAAGCACGTCACATCCTTTCATCCTGTCCCTGTAAAGGCAGTTTGGAGTAAGTAATCCTGATCTTTAACATTGAGATTGTTCCCAGCTGCACTGCGACTTGTTTTTGTTTTTTTTTTTTTTAGTTCCTAGGCAAATTGCCCAGTTTCCTCTACTCCAAATTCTCCCAACTGCAAAACAGAGATAATTTTCATTACCTTTCTCTTATAGAGTTCTGAAAATAAATAAGGCAAATGTTTCTAAGTTGATTTGAGAGATTTGGCAAAGGGCATATATACCTAGAGTAATAGTCTGGGTTTTGATTAATTTTTGCTTTATCATGTGTTGCTTTTACTAGTTTTGCTTTTGGTAGACTTCAGCATACATTTGGAAAATCTAAATCACCACTATTGATCCAAAGTTACTGAAGCTTCTACGGCTGGCAGAGCACTTAGGCACCTGAAGAACAGCAGACACACATCGTCCACCATCAAGGAACTCAACAGCTTGCTCAGAAAGAGGTGCTACAGTTTAGTGACACACAAGTATGAACATCCACTGAGGTATCTGGCTTGGAATCCCACCATAGTAGTCATAGTTGGAGACTCTGGAAGAACTGCTCAGCTTTACCAAACTTTTATTTCCTCTTATGCAAACCATTGTAGGTAATAACATTTATTGAGTGCCTATTAGGTAGCCCAGAGTCTTCTATGAAGTTGCTTATATTAAACAATTTAACACTCAGTCAACTAAGATAAATATTGTTATCATTTCCATGTTTGTTTATTTTTTAATAGGGTCTCACTACACGGACTCATAGTGATCCTTCTGTCTCAGCCTCCCCAGTGCTGGGATTACAGATGTGCACCACCACACCCAGCTTCAGTGGCCAGCACAGTGTAAGGCCAGCTTAGCATGTGGTACCAAGTATCAAACCCAGGTCCTTGCACTTGCCAAGCAGGCACTTAGACCACCAACCTATCTCCCTAGCCCCATCCATGTGTGATAAGGACACGGAAGCTTAGATTATAAAACTGGCCATATAGGTCACACAGTTTGGAAGTGGAAAAGCCACTGTGCAAATCCAGCATGCTTGAATTACAATCGTACAGTCTTCACCAGGACACTGCAGTGACCATCAACTGGAAACACAGTGCACTTCCCCTCTATTGATGCAACACATAGGAAGATGCCAGCACAGTGTCTGATACATAACAAATATTCAACAAACACAGAAGAGATGAGTTAAGCAACCAGAATACCATGTCAAAGTAAGCACACACCTCCAGTTTGTTTCACAGGAGAATTCCTTGCTGTGGACCAACTTCGAGCCTGTCTTAGGGAGGGAAGCTGTGTTAGGGAGAGAATAGTCTAAGAACCGCAGCATCCCTGAATTAGCAGTTAAGGGGTCCACATGCACGTACACCTCCAAAGCTCCTCATAGAAATGTTCAAGTGCTTCAATACCCTGCTATAAAACCTGGCTGTATCTGTGAGCACGATTTCCCACGAGCAACATAAAAAATGCATCTGCTGCAATTATCCATCTCTTCTTTAACCTCTATTTCCCAAGTGCCTTTAGGAAGAAACAATCGCATGAAGTTTCTATTCAAAATCTTAAAATAAAGATTCCCCTGCCCCAAAAGGGATCCTGCTTATAAAATCTTTCAGAGCTGTTTGCAAAAGAAAAACTCAGAAGAAGCCAACTGCTTACATTCTGGCCAAGTTAGGAGCCTGGAAGAATGAGAGTGCGAGGGGAGGGCTGTTAACTCCCTGTGCGCCACCAGGAGAATTAAATCTCCCTTCCCTTCAGCCTTGCTCTGCAGGCAGAGCTCGCGCGGTGCCCTCCGGGAGAGGCCAGGCTGCTGGAGAAAGCAAAGAATTTGCAGCAAAATCAAGAGCAGCCTGCAGTGCTTGCTGGGACCAATCCCCAGCATCGCGCCTCAGTTCAGCCGCCGACCCGCCGACAGAGCAGCAGAATTTCCTCCTCCAGTGGGCTCCACTCCCCTGGGCGAACAAGCAGAGCCAGCAAGAGAAAGGATTGAAAGAGTTGCTCTTGGGCATTTGTCAAACTTTTATTTCCTGGCTGTGTGCAAAGAGGAGATCCAACTTCTATTTTCTACGGAGGCTCTGGGTCCAGCCACCTACCTGAAGGTAAAATATGGAACAGATTTGTTGCATTGTCTAACTGCATTTGTTAAGTTGATTGCATAATCTGGTAAAACTATTTAATATTTTCACCTATGAAATACAGTTATGTATTTATAAAAAGAAAATATCTTACATGATTTATAGATAGAGAACTTTACTGTTTGCATTCACATTTCTTTTTTCTCCTCCAAGGTTAAACAATAAATATTAGTAAATGACAGTGTTAAGCAAGACCAAAAGTAGAAATTTAGAGCTGTTGTTAGCCTGGTAGCATTCAGATCTTGGGGAAGCCTGAATCTTGGATGGGCCTTACATAAATAATAAGCACATGAATAAACCATAAAGAAAATAGTTTCTTATACTTTCTAATCAAATCATTTGTATGTTTTCTGTGTTTAAATTATCTGAAGTTCTTCATCATCATAAGGTCAGTTTGTACCTAAAAGCAGCATACAAATGCAACATTATGCTTTTCTAAGAAGTACAAAAATTCCTCAAATACTAGGCTATTTGCTATTTCTAAGTTATTTTCAGTTATCTCTTCCTTCATTCTCTTTTATAGTTTTATGAATAAGTTATTTCCCCCCTACTCTCATTTGTTAAAACAACCACAACAGACATAAAATTTCCCTCATCTCTAATGGTGTCTTACATAAAAAAACAAAAAAGGGGAAGGAGAACTAAAGAGCTATGGAGACTCTGCCAGGCTATTGCCATGAGGGCACTAGCATCTCTGCCCTCTCTCCTACCATATGGCAATAATGCTCACTCAGCCCTCCAGGCATGAAAACCTTGCTTTCCACTGCAGATCAATACTACTGAAAGTGCACATCACAAGGTAAAGCAGGAGGAACAGCTCCCTGGCATGCCATCTGCAAAGAGGTGAGTGGTGTCACCTTGGCCTTGCCTCTGCACTCTCCACTGGCCCCGGGGCCATAGCACACCAGAGATGTTCATTCAGTCCAGCTCAGCAAAATCTTTTCTTTTTTTAATTGTCCCTCTTCTCATGGATACCAGCTTTTTCCATTCACAGCTCACTCCGTTGAATCCTGATAGTTATAACTGCAGTTAATTACTGATTACATTTTTTAGAAAGAAAAAAATTATTGGGACAGATACAAGTTTATATGTCTGACCATACAACAAAACCTAGCAAAGCAAAGCAGTATGTTTCATTTACTTATCATCCAACCAAGTAATGCTGCCTGCCACGATTTGGAAAGGAATATACATATTACTCATGAATCTTGTCTTGTTCTTTCAGAGACTTTCTGTACAGCCACAGAGCAATTAGAACACTGGGGATGCTGTTGCTTCACTTCTTAGCATTTTTTTATTAGTACATGTTTACAGTCCATAATGATGACATTCACTATGGGAAGTTGGTACATGGAGATAACACATCTTAACACTTTTTATACCTCCTTTTAAGATTTAACCCCAATAATATTATGAGAGTTTCACATGCCAACTACGTCAACTAAGGAAAAATAAAAAAAAAAAAATGATGACAGAAATGAAACTGTACAGTGATCTATCCAGGCAACTCACTTCCTTTCCTCTTGACTACTATTTTTATTCAGTTGACCTTTCACAAACATTTCTGTCTTAGTTAAGTTCTGCACAATGTCCAATGCATGCTGGGTACATCTGTTCATCAAGAACATAACCGACTTGTTAAGGGACTTGAAGTATGCTTTACTCTCATGTATCACTCTAAGGTCCTCTAAGTTAAAGATGACAGGCTGCCCAGAAAGACCTCAGTCTGGCTCTTATGGATCTTGCAGGGGTGTCTTCCTTCTGCCAAGAGCTAGCCTGACTTTGTCAGAGGCACTGAAAGATGGCCAGAACTCTGGAAGACAGAGCATGTGATCTTGACTGATTGCCCCAAAGGTATGGAGCTAGTCATTGAAGTAAGTAAGACCATGAGCTCCAGTTTATATGTGACTACAGAGATCTGGTTGATACCTGAACTTCACCACAAAAGAGCTCTTAAGACTTCAGATTTTAACTACTCTGTGCTCCAGTCCCCTCATTTGTAGAGCAAGGATCTAAAAATGAGTAGACACTCCAGATATTGGATGTGAGAATTAAATAAAAGCACCCATGCCTGAGACCTAGTAAGTACACAATTAATCACTTAATCAATTATCCACAACTTCCTACAGCTAGTAAGGAAGAGTTGTCCTAGCTCTGTGTCCCTGCTGAAATTTGCACGTGTTGCTCCACAACAAATGTCAATGCCAAGTCGAGGCCTCCAAGCCAGTACCATGGCTGCAGTCTGACCCTGCTTCTATGAGCTTGGTCAGTCACTTTACACTTCCAGACCTCAGTTTACCCACCTATACAGCAGAATGGGCGCCATGATACCCTCCAATGAGGTCAGTGTAAAAACCAAGTGAGCTGTATAGTGCCTGGTAAAATTGGCACAAAGGAAATGTTATTGGTTTCAGTTGGAACAATCATAAAATGGGAAGCTAGGAAAAACATATTTTTTGAGTTGTCTTTTTAATTCAAAGAAGTGTAAAGATAAGCCTGGTCCCCCAGGTTTTCCCTAGAGCACTCCACAGGAGGTATTTGTTACGGCAGCCTTTATTGCTCCTTCAATTAGCAGCTCCCTAATGACCAAGGCAAATGAAACCAAGGAGCTTTCTGCCAGCCCACTGGAGGCTGGAGGAGACAGGCTGCCCTGCGGTGGCTCCTGCTTTATTAGCCTACTTGGACAGGGGAGAAGGCCCCCAACATTTTTCCTTTCAGATCTTTTCTGAAGGAAAGAATAGGGGTTTTGACTTCCTCTGGGGATATTTTTGCCTCTCTCACTGAAATTCAAAGGAAAGGAGTTGTTTGTGTTTTTTGTTTTTGTCAAGCTTTCCCCTCTGTTCCTAGCATTGAGATGTCAGCTGCCTTTCCTGGATATGGAGCAGGAGCAGCCTGTCGTCATAGTGATGAAAAGGCACAGAGAGACTCCGGCGTCATGACCAGTTCTGTGAAATAGCTCTTAGTCGGCTTTAAAATCCTTCTTTAGAAATGAAGTCTCCAGTCCTGGCTTGTCTCCTTCCTATTATGCAACAGCTTATGTACACTAGTTGCAGTAGCTAAATGTTTCCTTTAAAGATTCCATGAATAGGAATTAAGAAAATGAGCAAGAACACTACTAAAACAGTGACCAGCCTACTGAGAAAAGTAACTGGGAAAGCAGAGTGAGACAAATAGAAAGAACTCACTTAGTAGTACATCAAAAACACTCCATAGTCAGCTGGTTTCCAAGTTCTCCTTGCCCCTCCATCCTCATGATACGTTACCCGGGCACCCTTATTCTCCAGTTTTTTAACTCTACCCACTCTGGCCCACTGTGCTCCCATCTGGAAAACAGAGATGACAGTAGTCATACAATTATTATGGGAGCTGAATGAGATACTGCAGCTGGCTGCTAAGCTTGAGAGCCTCAGCTTCCCCTGCTTGTGAAACAGAGGTAACAGCTGACTCCTAGGATCACAAGTAGGATCAGTGAAACACAGAGGTGAGCCCTCAGGAAGTAGCAGTTGTTACAGTTCTCTAGTTAGGTCTCATTCCCATCAGAATGGCTTTTTTGAACCTAGTGAATAAATTATAATAGTGGCCTCAGAAATATCTTTAGGATAAGTGTGAACCATTTGCTTTCCAAAGAGAAACATTTGGTATGTTTCTGAAGAGGGAAGGAGATCCTTCTCTTCTTGATTAACACTAGGGCTAAAGATATTAAAACCTCACCTCTCATCAGAATGCTTTCTCTTAAAGTTTCTGCCCACCTTGGCATCTCAAGACTTTTCTAGGTGATGCCATTATGTAAATAAGTAATATTTTTATCTGCTGTTTCAAACAACAAATGTAGCCAGCATTCCACGTCCTGTGAAATGCCACAGACGTAACAGAAAGCCAAGCAAGAGAGCTGCTGAGCTCTTATGGCATTCCCTGTCCTCAGGGAGACAGTCAGCTCATCACAGTAGTGAAAACTGCATGTGACCTTCAACACAAAGACATCTTCATTGTTTGGATAAAATGTTTTTGCCAACCTACATGTACTAATGGATGATGTAATGTATACTTAGGTTACCTAATCTATTGTCACACATACATATTAAAAATCTCATTGTATTTTCAATACTGTACCCTCATAAAAAGGATTCCATTCTCACATTTCATGAAACACGTTTGAAAAACCCTGCATATGTGCGTTTGGCATCAGTGTCTGTGAATGCCAGGTCTACTTTGTAATTATCTAACTAATCCTGGACACATCACCTTTCCATGAGTTATTTCTAACACATCTTTAAAAAATGTGCAAGTGCCACAGTAGCTCTCATTCTGAGGCAATGCTCCCCACATTTTAATTGCGTATGATAACACTTTCTGCAGTACTCTTCAAAGGGCTTATGTAAAGCCACCCAAATCTCCAAGTGTGGTTTTTCTAAGATTGTGTCATTTCCACACTTGAATAATGAAGTCACACTTGAGAATAATGACTCGATCTGCTTTAATATCTGTACCTCCATCATCCAGTCTGTCAAGGTGACCTTGTGAAGAACAAAAGCAAGGATTGCTTGAGATCATTTCAGATTTTTTTCCTGAATGGTAGTTTTTTGCTCACAAAGACAATGGTCTTTAATGTGTGGTATGTTAGAAGCACTGGGGTAGAGAACAAGTCCCAATAACATGACAGAGAGTGGGGTAGAGGTGAAAACATTCACATTACATTCAAGAACATGTTATACTTACATGCTGGGATAAGTATTACGAGGACCAAGCACCCGCACAGAGTATATAAGAAGCCCAACCTCCACTCAGGATCAGTGGCAAATATCTATGATCTGAAGGCTGAATGAGGGTTGGCTCGTTGGAAGGAGGGCACTGAGAGGAATGGGACTGCAAAAGAGTCCTTGGGTGTGATTATATTGTGCAAAAATAGCCAGAGTAGGAAGGATCATGCTTCTGTTTGTCAGACAGATGGGTCCTTTAAGAGCAAGAATAGGGCAGTGGAAGATGTAAGTCTAAGAAACTCCTCATAAAATCTCCATCCCTGACCACTAAATATACACACTCTGCTTGGTCAGGTTGAAGATGTATCTTCAACATGTCTGTGCAGTTCTGCTTAGACTCAAAGCCTCGGTGAGCATGAACTGTGCCTCTCCATAGCTAGGGCACGTGTGGTGGTGAGCTTGGTAGGAAGGATGATGGAACAATGGATACTAGGTGTCCAGAGAAGCCTGTATCACTGAATCTGAGTCTGTCACTTACACTTCCAGCACAGGAACACCTGATGACTCAGTAGTAACTCAGCAGAGAAATCAAAATAGAAGAGCTCTGTTTCCCCTTCAGATGACTTTAACGCCAAGCCATAGAGCTCCCCCCAGAGACTCATTAATACTTTAAGAGCTCTAAAGCATTGCTGATAATTCTGGATCAGGTAACAGCATGCATTTGGTAAGCAATCTGCAGCTAAGGGATTTGCTCTCTAATAACAAAGCCTTTGACTGTCATGTAAAGACAGGAGAAGAATGTTCTGTATAAGACTGATTATACAGCACCTGTGGTAATTATTTTGTTTACTACCTTTCTCAGAAAGAAAATTTTTCATAGTTACAAAAATTGCTAAAAATAGCATCCTACTGGCTTCCCCTGATATACACAAATTCAACAGCAGCTACCTGGCCTTATTTGGAAGTGTAGATACATGTACCCAAAGGAAATGAAATGCCATTAAGCCACAGAAAAGGAACACAGCAGGGAGAATAGTCAAGACAAATATCTTCATTTTCAGGGGTACATGATATGTCCTTCTCAGGTCATTTGACTTTAGGTAGAAGGAGAGGCATCTGCCTGGAGAACCAAAAGCACTGACACAGGGTCATTAGTCTGGAAGGGAAGAGGCACTGGAGAGTCCTACAGCTGCCCATGAAGGAGCCCACAACTCAGGAGCCAGCTACATGGGGAACTCCAGGCAGCTCAAGCATAATAAGCAGTACTGATCTTTACAGTGAGCCACTGCTGTGGACAGTAGAGAGGAAAATCCTTTCGTGGAGTGTGTGACTGCATACACGCTCCCTGTGAGTGCTGAGGAGAAAGGAAAGAGAGCATGGTGAAAGAGAAAAGGAACAGAAGGAAATCCAGCCCATTATTCTAAGTGGATTGGCATGGTAAGGCAAGATGCAGACCCTTGAAAATAAAATTGGTCTTTTAAATTTTATTTTCCTGGACAGGTGTGGTGGTGCACACCTGTAATCCCAGCACTTGGCAGGCTGAGGTAAGGGGATCATTGTGAGTTTGAAACCAGCCTGGGCTACACAGCGAGCTCAAGGATAGCCTGTGCTGCCATGAGACCCTTAGATCCCCCAAAATAAATAAATAAATAAATAAATAAATAAAATTCATGTTCCAAATTAATAAATTAGAGCTAAAACATGACAACTGAAAAGAAGTTACATACAAAAATTTACTCTCCTAGTTCAATCTCTGGTACCACAAAAAAAATAAATAAATAAATAAATAAAATAAATAAAATAAACCTCTCACCTAATACTTTAATTTACATTTCTAGGAAAAGACTATAGAATTTTAAATGAAAAGTTACAAAAAAAAAAAAAAACATCAAAATGAACCAAAATACCCAAAATCTATTCTCATTTTGGGTGTAAGTCCTCTGTTCCATCTAGATGGTGAAGGATATGGCAAACTTAGAAATCCTCTTCTTCCCTAGGAAGTAGAAACTTCAAGACAAAGACATGGACGTGAGTCAGAGTTTTGTTGGGGGAATATCCTATGTTCCCCACCAAATGCAGAGTCTCAGGGATAGTTAGCAGTTGTACGCACAGCTTCCCACCCTCAACTGGGAGGACACATGCTTGGTCTCAGAGGCCAAAACTAGAGTCGGTGCATCAGAAATCAGAAATGGTAATCACATATGGGGTCGTTTCTGTTGAGCCTTTCAGATCAATATCTGCAGGCTTGGCTGGGCTGCATTTCTAACAAGAGGACATTCGAGCCTTTTTCCTCGCTTTTCTATGGACAGATCTTGTAGAGCTCTAGAGAAATACACTTACTATTTTTTTTCATAGTGAAATCCAATTACAGTCTGGTCCATGGTGAAAGCCTATCCTGTTAACTCAAAAAAAAAAGCAACACAAAGGATCTTCAAGCAGGGGTTCTGCCTTCTCTCCTAGGCAACTGTGTGGAAAGGTCACAGTGACCTTGGCTTGCCTTGCCTAGGAACAATTGTCATCATTTAGGAGTACTCCCAACTTCTATTGGATATTTTTATATCCAGAGCCAGGAGTTTAGGAGATTTTCTAAGGATCCCCCAAAGCAAATTTAAGCCAACATTTACTACCTCCATACACAATTATTATTTCTTAGTGAGGTAAGGGATCAAAAATTCCCTTTTTTGTAGATTTAATTTTATTTTAAAGAGTAAAAATAGCAGAAACAAAGAGAAAAACAGTAACAAGCAAGAGTACATATAGGACAGAATTTCAAAACTAGAAAAATTTAACAATGGTTGCATTACACATTTTCATCATCAAATCTGTTTAGATTAATAGATATAGGTATGTAAGATTGGCCAAACAATTAAACATTAACACTTTCAAGCCGGGCGTGGTGGCGCACGTCTGTAATCCCAGCACTGGGGAGGCTGAGGCAGGAGGATCAGTGCAAGTTCGAGACCAGCCTGGGCTACAAAAGTGAGCTCAAGGCCAGCCTGAACTGCACAGTGAGACCCTGTCTCAAAACAAAGACAAAAAAAAAAAGCCAGATGTGGTGGGTCACGCCTGTAATCCCAGCACTCGGGAGGCT
>PVJA010057185.1:0-10554 GCA_004027025.1 Myocastor coypus
AGGGGAAGGGAGGGGAGGGGAGGGGAGGGGGAGGGGAGGGGGGAGGGAAATCTAAGTGGCTTCACACTGTCACACTGCTTCTAGCTCAAGCCAGCTGGTGACAGTGGTAGAGATTAAGGGATGTGTGCTACCATCCAAGGACCAAAGCTCCTACACCAATACCTCAGTACTCTCCAGCTAAGCCATGGTCACCTAGCAATGAGTGTGACATGTAGAAGAGAAAGAGCTGGAGGACTGCATATGAGATTGGCACAGAGCAGTCCTGGAAGTCAAGTGCTCACTCTGGCCGCAAAGCCTTTGTAACAGCCGAGTTCGATGGTCTCACCTCTGAGAGTCAAGACTGCACTATAGTAGCAGTGTGTGGGACAGGAAAGCAAAGCTAAATTGCAAAAAAAATGAGTTGTTTTCTACCAGATTTTAGCAACAAATGTAGTACTGGTTTAATTAATATCTAACATTTATTGAATAGGTTCTCTGTGCCAATCACTGCCTCAATACTTTAAACTTAGTAGGATACAATCTAAACAAAATTTCTAACAACTAGGTTTCCTTATTATTTTCTCCTAAGTGAGGATACTGAGGCTGAGGAATAACATAAGCAAAGTGACCCTTGTTTACATCACACCACTGGGATTGGAGCCGGGACAAAGGTTCCTGAGAAGCGCTTTGCAGCATTGCTGTGAGCACCAATGTCTTCCCCGAGCTGCGCTCTTGTCGTCCCCTGTAGGGTTCCAGATTCGGCTCAAGCCCCCTCCAAAAGCCACAAATGAAAGCTAGGGTAAATGACTGCAGTTGTTTCTCATTCTTTCAACTTCCAAACACATATATAAGTTATATAGTTACGAAGATAAGAAATAATACAATAATTGAAAAGTGACAAATCACAAAATGGTATGAATTCTAACTGCTATGACTTAGGTCTTCCAGAATAGCTCTTAATGTATTGCAATGGTGTGGAAGTGATGCTGAACAACAGACAGCAGAGACAAAAGGAAAAGTGCTTGCAGTTTTTGAACTAATTCCCAGAGTCCCATCTTCCTCCAAATAAGGATGGTGGAGCCTGAGGCCACACAATTTTAAACCAGTTACTTGAGCTGCAAGCATCCTCCTAGGAACACTGAAATGCACTGCAGGCTCAGGAGAGCCCTTTAATGGATTCAGGTTTTGGACTCAAATGCAAAAGGTGACTCACGTAGGCTTCTCTAAAGCTTCAGCTGTTAAACAGGCAAGAGCAAAAGCTCTCTGAGAGCCTCTTTCAAACTATTCTTGGCTAAAAACATTTTTCCCAGACAAAACTGCTCTTGGAGTAATATCCAAGGCTTCTTCATTTAAAATAAACAGGATTCTTCGTACATATATTTTGTGAAAAAAGCACAAGTCTCTTAAAATAATTTTTATACTATTAGAGAGGAAATGCTCTGAGTAGCTAAGGCAGAGTTGGAGATGGATAGTTCTCAGAAGGACACCATCTGAGTAACACTTTATGTGACAACACAATAGTAATAAGGGCACCTGATGCTGTCATTTGCTGAAGAGAAGAAACAGTAAGGAAAAGCAAACCTTTGGCAAACTAGGTCTTCAGCACAGTTAAGCATCCTTTGGATTAAAATTATAACAGGTTGAGCATCCCCAATCCAAAATTCTGAAGTCCAGAAGGTGAATGTTTTTTGACGAAATGTAATGCCACAACTGGAAAAGTCCACAGCTGAACCTCTGTGATGAGCTTCAACGAACTTAATTGCATGGCATTTCTTTTCTTTTTTTTTTTTTTTTTTTTTTTTCAGTACCAGGGATTGAACTCAGGACCTTGCATTTGCCAGGCAAGCACTTACTCCACTGAGCTATCTTCCCAACCCCAACAATTATCGTCTAAAATTGTTTTTTGCTTTGTCATGAAATTGTACTAATTAAAATATCTTAAAATGGCTTGGACCAATATTTGTTAAAGAATTATAAATAACTATAACCTTATAACTGGAAGCAATCATCACACGTAAGTACAGAAATATGTAGCCAAGGTACATATGGGTAAAGACTTGTGCTACTGCCTAAATGCCATCTATCATCCTATTCCCCTCAGGTTTAACACCTTTAATCTTTTTTCAGAAGAACAAGGTTCTATGCATATCATACAAATGAAAATATAAATAACTTTTGTGTTTAGACTTCAGCCCATTCCCAAAATATTTCATGATTTGTATACAAATAGTCCAAAGTCTAAAAAATCCAAAATACATCTGATCAGAAGCATTTTCAGTATGAGAAGCACACCGGATCTGTGGAAAGACTGACAAGACTTTCATAAGCAAGGCCAAAATGTAAACTGAAAGATCTTTAGCTGACCTTGAGTAGTTTTTAGGAGTCCCTGGAGCCACTGGAACAGGTGTGAGCGCACAGGGGCCTGGGCTGGATCTAGGCCGCTCCAGCTGAATAGCCTTGCGTAAGCTCCCTCTCTCCAAGATCACCTCTGTAAAGGGGGGACAACAGTGCTTAAGGGATTGTCCCTTCGGGCAAAAGAGACTCTGTGTGTTTCCTGAACTCCTCACTCTTTAACAAATGGGATCTGGCCAAAGACTTAAAAGGAAGACACTGAGAACAACATCAGCTATACTTAAACACAAACGCTGCAGTGGGCAAGTCCAAGGCCCTAGGAAGTAAAGAAAAAAAAAAAAAAAAATGAGGTCGAAAGTCTTGCACCACTGAGAACTGTTACTTGATGTTAATGATTTGAGTCTTTTTTTAATCTCTGTATTTCCAATGCTTAGAACATAGTGGAAATAAGCAAGAACTGCGTGGAGACGGTGTACACACGGGGGAGGGGGACTCCTATATTCAGCGCCATCACCTTATAAAACTTTCACCAAATTTATCTCAGCTTGCTCAGCCTTTGTTTGGCAGGTCTGTGACGGGGAAGACGTAGTTAAAATTAACGAAGTCTTATGGAAATGGTCAAAATATAGCTTGGGCGGCTTCAGGGACCGCGGTTCGATCCCCGGCACCACATGCTGCGCCAGCCCTGCCCTCGGGGCAGGCTGAGCCGGCCATAAAAATGAGTGAATAAATAAATAAAGGTTCTGAAACAAGAAAAAAAAAAATTAAAAAAAAATATAGCTGGCACCTCAACTCTATTTCATAAATTCTCCTGGATTAAAAAATAAATAAAAGCCTATTTGAAGAAAATCTACACTCTAGTTAAACAAACCACACGTTTATTTTCTGATCATTCTTAAATGAATAATGCAGCTAGCCTAACCTGCTTAAGTAGTACCGGTGTACCTAGCCATCTCTCCCCAGTCTCTCTGCCCCCAAGCAAGCAGAAGATATTTTCCTCATTATATTCTGTAACTGAGGGATCTGCTGAGGTGAGCTTAACACAGGCTGCGGCTGCGGCTGCGCTCCCTGCCCCCACCGCTTGCACCCGCGCACCAACCGAGATTCGCGGCATACACAGGAGAGCGGCAGTGCAGTGTTTCTCCTGGAACTTGGAAGCCGCGTTGAAGATTGCAGACATACAATGAAAGCGTATTTCTGTTCAGTGCTCAAATGCAGTTTGAATGGTAGAGCTGTTAAAGGAAGCAGATGAGTTATAGCTAGCTCAGCAACACTTCTGAGCTGGCCAATCATAACGGCGTTTTGGTGAACTAAATTATTTTAGCTCTCCTTGAAAACGATGCAGCATTGCCCCCAAAACCGTCTGCTGCGAGCCGCTACAGGCTTCAGCAGCACGGTGGAGAGCAAGCCCGAGGGAAGAGCTCCTGACAGGCGCGCTGTCACCTTCCAGGGACAGAAAGGAACTGCTGAAGGATCTGCTCGCAAAGCGCAGCAAAATAACAGGCAAAATAACGGGAAATTTCAGACTACCACTCCTAGTTTTGCTCTTTAACCTCTCTTATTTTTAAGAGTCTTTTGTCCTTCTGCTACTCATGCTAATCAGAAGGCTTGTATTTCTCAAAGGGGATTGCGTTCCTCATCACAAAGGTGCCGGTCAGCCCAGACCCGCTTGTGCTCTATGTGAGGTCCAGGGTCAGCCTTGCTGTCTCCCTCTCCTGCACCTTCTTCGTTCTCTCTCTGAACTCTCACATTCCTGCTGCTGCAAAATTCTTGATTTTCATGTTATAAAATTCTGTCAACACTCACTAGCAGAATAGATCTCAGTCTCCAATTCTAAAATCCAATTCTCAAAAATAAGAGAATTAAGGCACAGGACGGGATCGGTAGTACCAGAGCTAAGCGTCACAGGTGAAGTGTGCAAATGCTAGAGCGAGAAAATGCCACGTTTCCCAGCCACCCGCTCTCATTCCATAGATTTTAATGGTCTCATGTGGAAAGGAGTCTGAGTCTGCACTTTAGAAAGCTGCTATTCAGAACTAGCGGAAGAGTCCATTAACTCGCCTAACCCTTGCAGTGAGATAAAGCGACAAGAATGTGAACTTGGCTTTATAAATATGGAAACGGAAATGGAACACTAACAGGTTAAGGAACAGCCACACAACTGCTCGTCAAATTAAAGCAGAAAATAACACCATTTGGGGTGGGTCTTTGTGTGATGGTTAAATTTAGATACATTGCTCTATTAAAGTATTTTTCTTTATGTCCACAATGAATTTTTCCTTCCTTCTCTGCCCTTTTAAAATTATGTGAACATGTCTTTGTAATCTATTTTAACTTAGCCACTGTATCATTTGCTTTATTCATTTATGTTATACAGATTACGTATACACATTAATTTGTATAAGATCATTGACACACCGGCATCTATTTCCAAAATTTCATACAAAATTATTACAGAGAATAAATTAAAATGCTTGCTAGAGAGAGCCAGCCAGTGTTTTCTTCTTTTCTGCCTAACTTTATTTTCAATTTATTATCTCATAACTGGTTAAAAAAAAAAAAAAAAAAACAGAATGACTCATCAAGTCATTGAACTGAGTCTATGAATTGGACACTTGTTCTGTGGACCCCGCCCCGCACTCAGGGACAACAGTACTGAATCTTAAATCAACCTGCACCTTTCCCTAACAAAGCAGGATTTGTTCATTCCTGAATTCTGCATTCTAGCTCCTCTTCCTATAGCTAAAATCTTGAGAGGATTTTCAGAAAAGCAACTGCTTCTTAAATAATCTTCCTGCTCTCTTTTTCTGGAAGTCCTTCTGCTGTAGAATGCTTGTGCTGTCCCTCTCATTTACTTGACCTAAATTAATTCATTGTACCTTACAAAAGCAGCCATACAAGAATGTGAATGAGAATATATAGCCCTTTGCCCCATGCCCCCAGGAAATAAAGCAATTGCTTAAACTAACTGACCTTTAATAATATTGTCAAGTTTATGGAGTAATTTTATGAGAAAGGTAATGACTGCCTGAAATGGTCACCTTGACTTCTCCTTGTCCCTTAATTCTTTTAACCTATGGTTATGAGGCAAAAGACATGAAATATCTTATTCTGAGAGGCACATCAATCTTTGGTGCAGAGATAGGAGTTCTGGCTAAAGCAGAGCCTGCCATCCACACAAAAATGTAGATGGGCCCCATGAGGGCATCGTGCCCCTGTTCTGCTGGGCGCGGGGAGTTAGGACCTGTGCCCTTGCTCTGCCAAGCATTTGCCTTTCCTGTCCTATCTTAGCTGCTGTTCTCACTCCTCCATCTCTGAGGCTGTGCAAAGACCTCTAGTAAAAAGATAACTGGCTGCTTGAAACACTCCTTGTTATACATAGCAATTGCTCTACAAAAAAACAGATTTCTGACCCCAGCAATTCACTTGTAAATTCAGTTTCTGGCTCCCCATGAGTAAGAACATATATTCCTTTTCACTATCAGCATCCAGGTGCAAATCTCCTGTCATTCTATGATGAGGAATACCTTCACACTGTTTTTCATACATTTTTTAGACAGGGTCTTTCTGGGCAGTCCATGCTGGTATAGAACTCACTATGTGGCCCACACTGGCCTCCAATTCATGACATTCCTCCTACCTCCTGGGCACTGGAATCACAGTTGCGCACCATCACGTCTCGCCCTTCACACTTTCCAAAAGGTATATTCTGCCACATCAGTTACAGGTTCAATGTTCTGATAAACTTTTGTCTGTGCTTAATCATAAAGCAGTTCCCACTTACACTCTGCCTGCCTAGATGCCTAAAAAGAGGCAACACAAGTGCTCAGCAGAGATGAGGGAAGACAGACCCTAACGCACGTCCTTCCAGACAGGAAAAGGATAAGCAGTCAGGGCCTTTCTTGCTCGTAAAAAAGTCCAAAATATCAGGAACAGGTAAAATTAAGAAACCAAATATCAGTATTCTTTCCCATCTGGAGACAGCATGCTCAAGAGGGGTGTAGCAGAAGCACGCACCTTAGAGGAGATCAAAGGATATTGAATATGCTCATGGAAGCCTTCACAGCTTCCCAATTTGCGGGTGGGCTAGCTGTAGAGTGGCTCTCGCGTACAGCACAGCCAATCCCATGCAAAAGCAGCATTGCAGTGCGAATTCGCTGTGACCCAGAGAAGCACTCTTGCTTCCTCCGAGGTTTTACAGTTCCTAGAAAAACTAGTAGATCTTTACTTGTGGCCTGATTACTGTAGTTATTGAAAGAGAGAAGGAAACAGCAAAGATCTGAGGTTAGAATAAAACAGCTGCAATTTGTGACAATTTTACAACCAGTAAAACAATGAGACCCACAACATATAGTCATGGATACCAGCCCAGAGAGAGGTTCAGTCAGCAAGATTCCACGAGGGAACCAAAGGTTCAGGTTCTCCTGAACTTGCCCTCTACCGGCACAAGGTCAGTGAGCCACAGAGGTGACCTTAGCAAGAGACACGGGGAGGATGGGAAATGTGAAAACATAGCAAATATGCTGAGATAAAAACTCATATTTAAAATAGAACACTTAGACAAAAAGAGTCTAAGTTATCATTAATCAACAAGCTTAAACTTCATTATATAGTGAGATCAGTGTGTTCTGTGAGAAAGATGGAGCTTTAGAGGTTGAACTATTAACAGATGTGTTCATTATTTAACAAACCAGAAAAAAAAAAAAAAAAAAAAAAAAAAAAAAAAAAAAAAAAAAAAAAAAAAAAAAAAAAAAAAAACCTTGCTCTTCAGAGCGAGAAGACATATAAAGTGTGTTTATAGCAAAATTTTTTGTTATTTAGAATAGGACAAATGTCCTCCAACAGGAGAATGGCTAGGTAAATTGGAGTAAAATAGACATAAAATACCAATAAAGGATAGTTATGTGTAGCTATGTGAATGTCGCAAACATAATATAACATTAAGCAAATAAAGAAAGCTATAAGAGAATGCATATACATGATATGCATCATTTTAAGCATCATGTCTATGAAGCTTAAAAACATGCAAAATGTCTTGCTTAAGATAATGATACATTTCAAATAATTAAGATGGAGCTACCTATGCACAGGTACCATTATAAGATCTAAAATATAAACATTTCACTTATATTAAACAAGTTATTCTTTGAACCAAATAAGTTGGACACTTATTTGCAATTTATGGCTTTAAAAACCCTCTGAAGAATATACAAAGAAATTAAATAACTTCTAGAGTCAACACTGCCCATAAATAAGATCCCCAGGATTCAGTGCAGATAGAATGACCCTAGAGTCTCTGCTCTTACTGCTATGCTTGAAGACCTCTCAAACCTAGAAATGTGAAGTTAAAATGTAAGGAATATAGGGAATATAAAATATGTAACCTTGTCCACTGTTCAGAATTATTGTTTACCTACCAAAGCGAAAATGAAGCCAAGTCCATGGACCAGGGAGAAAGGAGCCATTACTCAGTGTTACTTCCCAGGTATAGAGATATTCATCTTGTTATTCTTTATATGTGTAACCCATCAAGTATCCAGATATCTGCATTGTTTTACCGAGAACAATTAGATAGCTCTGTTTTATTTTCATACTGAAGAATAGCATGAACCAATTTAAAACTTTATGATTCATTTCATCATCCAGGATACAATTGTCTTGAACCTGGCTGCAAATTAAATTTTGGTCACTGTGGGTTACTGAGCATGGGTGAAGATGAGCCTAGACAAATGTTAAGCTCTGTACCTGGGGACACAAGTTAGATTGTACTTCAACAGTGACCAAGACGCTAAGAAGTTCAGGGACTCCGGTAAAACCATATTCAATACAATACTTGAAACACAGATTTCAGATCATATGTCACATCTATACTTTCAATGTGAAGGGTTCCAGATTACTACCTATGAAAGATCCAAATGAATCAAACAAAAAAACTGTGTGGTAGGTGAGCTCTGAGGCATTCCATGCTGCAGAGCAGTGCAAATGGCTGGCCACCTGCCGCGTGTGAAGCAGAGCCTGGCCCTCCAAGCCCATAAGGTTAACTTCATCACCAAGATGCACCTTATGAAAAATGGGGTCTGAAACATACATCCTTACAGCAATGGCCCCCCTCAGTGAACACCAAGAATGCTCACCTCCTCAGCCAGCCCAGAGGGGAATGAGTGAGTTGGAGGACAGATATTCTCAAGCTCATCCACAGTCAACAAAGGGATTTCTAGGAGTGCATGGGGAGAGGAAGACCAGACCACCCTGCAGAAAACAAACTTTGAATCATGCTCAGACTTAAGGAATGGCTGAAACTATAGAAGCTATGCTGTTATCCAGGAGTTAAATATGTTCCTGACCTCTTGTGGATATATATGGAAGAAGAAAATTAGTGATTTTCCAGTCTTAGAAACGCTGCCAGAAATTTTTCCATCCTAAATTTATGGATGAGTCTCAAGTCTGTCCCAACCTTCACACTGATTCAAAAGTTATTTTTTTAATGTTCCAAGAAATAATAGTAGCTATCTGTCCCACAGCAAAATATTTCTACATTACTCCCCTTGGCCTGCTCCTTCAGCCTTAGAGAGAATCCAGAGCTCTTGATTTCAAGGCTCAAATAATATTTGCCCCTAGCCGAAGATGAAAAGCAAAATGACTCACCATGAATGATTGATCGGTTGCCAGCCACTTGGGTTCCTATTCTCAGGCTTGTTTGCCTGGCCCTACCAAATCAGAAGCCATATTTTCTGGAAGAAAAAGGAAAGAATTTACTTGAAAAGCTACCTCCAAGAAGTCGGGGGAGGCCTTCACCTAAAATCAGTGTCTCGCTGTGTGTAAGGAAGCAAGGAGCAGAAGGGAGGGAGCAAGGACAAAGGGCAGACCTGATGGCCTTAGCTTTCTAGCAAGCTGCAGCTCCCCCTCCCCCTTTTTCTCACAGAAAGTAAACTGGCCATCATAAGCCCCTGGTGCCAGCATCGGTCTATTTTGTCTTTGCATCTGGTGTGAGGGCAGGAGGGGTGTTGGTTGTAGGGTCAATAGCAGGAAGCCTGTAGTTCCTTATCTCTAAAAGAAGAGAAAAAACTTTTATTTTTTATTTATTTTATTTTATTTTTATTTTTTCTTGTTTCAGAACCTTTGTTTGTTTATTCACTCATTTTTGTGGCCGGCTCAGCCCTCCCTGAGGGCAGGGCTGGCGCAGCATGTGGTGCCGGGGATGGAACCGCGGTCCCTGAAGCCACCCAAGCTTTCCCAAGCAGGGGCTTTAGACCACTGAGCCATCCCGCCGGGCCCGAGAAAAAACTTTTAAAGTCCCATTTTATGGAAACAAAGCCATTGCAAATAAGGAGAGGAAGAGGGTTGAAAGAGAAAGTGGGGGAATGGAAAATGATTCAAGTCATAACACTCACCAGTACTAGTTCCCGATGATGACTGTGATCCTTATGTATACCTAAAATGTACCAGTAAAGTTAACTAATTAAAAAATAGAGTTCCTTTTTTCACTGTCTGTTATGAAAAGAAGAAAGGAAGGAATGAAGGGAAGGAAGGAGAGAGGGAAAGAGGGAGGGAGGGAAGGAGGGAGGGAGGGAGGAAGGAAAGGAGAAGTAAACCATTTCACCGTCATTATGAAATTTTCAAAGATTATTTTGCACTTCTTAATAACAGTTTGTGTTCCATACAAACACAAGCCGCTTTTTCTTCTTGGAAAAATCGATGTAACCACTAAGCTCTCTCTTAACATTCTTCTGAAACAACGGCGCTATAGGGCAGATACATTTTCTATTCCTACCATACACCTAATTTTTCTATGGCCACAACTGCAGTCTTTGAAGAGAAAATAGAATGAGTGACAGGAGGAAAACAGATTGCAAAAAAAGAAAAAAAAAAAAGCAACTGAGAAGAAATTAGGTGGAAATATAGGAAAGGAAAGGAAAGGAAAGGAAAGGAAAGGAAAGGAAAGGAAAGGAATATGAAAATGATAATGAGAAATAAGTAAACATTTTTTTTTTTTTTAAACCCCACCGCTGGGAGCTGAGCCTGCGCACCCACGCGGGTAAGCCCCTGCGCCCCTCTGCCCCGCCTCTGCGTTCCCGAGACTAACTTCCTGTCCCAGCCCAGCCCAAACCCCACCGCTGGGAGCGGAGCCCGCGCGCCGGCTGGGTCAGGATCCTTGGCCTGCCTTCCCTTTCCCCCGCACCCCCCTTTTGTTTTTCTTCTTCTTTTTTTTTTTTTTTAACACCT
>PVJA010057186.1:0-10552 GCA_004027025.1 Myocastor coypus
AAAAAAAATAAAAATTAGAAATCAGGTGAAGGGGGAAAGCTGTAGTTCAATGTGCAAAGCCCTGTGTTTAATATCTGGCAGTGAATTAAAAACAGTTGGTAGAAAAAAAAATGGCAACCAGGCTTGGAATCTAATGAGAAGGGCTGATTTTACAGAGTGGCTGTGACATGAGAAATAGCGAGGGGGAGGAGAGACTGCACTTTGGTCAGAGACTACAAACAGTGGCAGAAGTGAAGGTTTCCAGTAGCAGAAGAAGCCTGACAACAAGGCCCACGGCATCAGTGAATGAAGCCTTCTTGGATGAGCAAATTCTTCCCCCCATGGAACAGATCGTGTAAATGTGGATATTTTGCCTTTTTATCAAGTAGAAGGCAAACGGCTGACTACGATGTCCACACATTTGACCTGTATTCCCTGACTTGGTGACATCATTTTCCTCAAGAGTCAACCTCCTACTTCCTTCTCTTAGATGATATTTATAGGGACATGAAGATATATATATATCTATATATCTATCTATATCTATATATATATATAGATATATCTATATCTATCTATATCTATATATATATATATAGATAGATATATAGATAGATATATAGATATATATACACTACAAACTTACAAATGACAGCTGTAAGATTTTAAGATATATCTAAAATATTTTATATTTATATTTCTAACAATTTAATATTTATCACACTTTAAAATCTTGAATTGAGGCCTTAGGAGCTGTTTAAATCTTCCCTTTTACATTTTGTGTCCTCCCACAGTTAACACCTTCCCACTAGGAGTATGCATTGCTGGTAAAGCCACAAAAATGTTTTTCTTTTTACTAGAGGAAAGCCTTTATCATACTGAATATACCAAGCATTTATTATCAAAATAAATTATTTGCTGTTCCTCTGGCTATAAGCACCTCTCTGAATATTGTATGCTGTTAGATTTTTATGAAAACTGTTGGAGTATAAATTGGGGATGATTCTGTCAAACACCATATCCTTGAGGATGTTATGTGGGTCAGGAAGGATGGATACGAAAACCACACAAAAACAGGGAGCTACTGTTTTACTCCTAAGACAGTATTTAAAAATCATACCTTCAGTTTTAGTCATAAATGAATGGAAATAACTATGCTCATTTCATTACCTGTACCTATTTTAATTTGCAAATAAAGATAGAAAAAGTTTGCATATTTAAGAATGTATGTAACTCACATGCATGCAATGTAATAATAAAACTGTTCTTCAAAAGCAGTGAGCAAAGCTGCCATGCTTGTTAGGAACTGCACCAGTGCTAACGGTACAAACAACCATGTCCTTAGAGAACATCATCTTTACCATTATTTCTGTTATTACTTACATGCTAAAAGTCTCATAGCTATTTTTCCCTCCCTAGACCTTTAAAACTTTAGACTTACCCATTCATCTAGCATAGCCTACTATATTCTAGATATTCAACAAGCTCTATAAACTCAACATGTCCAAAATGGAATCATTGCCCTTTTCCATGAATTTGCAGCATCTAAATTTCCTACGTTACCTCTTTTTTGGCATGAGTATTTATTGGAAAAAATAAGTTTTAGAGTTAGAACCATGTGTGGTTCTTTCCACTCCTACCCCCTTTCCACTCACTAACCAAGCACCACTTCTTTCTCAGCCCGAGTATCTCCTACTTGTTTCCTTGTCATCTTCCACCACTGACCAAATCCAAGCCTGCAGTAGCTGCTTGTTTATTTGTCTCCTTGCCTCCTGCCTTATATCTCTTCCATCCATCTTCCACAGCGCCTCCAGGGGTGTTTCTCACACACAGATTTAGCTGTGTTGCTACCTAGTAGTACAAATCCTTTGCAATGACTCACTATCACCTGTAGCATAAATTCCAAGCTTCTTAATTTCATACACATGGCCCTTCATGTCTTATTGTAGTCAGTCCGAAGTTTATGCGTTAGTGACCCTGCCCCGCTAATAGCTGCCTTTGTAGTTGCCCATGCTGTCCTTCAGGCTTATCTGCTCATCCATGCTGACCCCTCTGCCTGAAGGTTATTCGCATATTCCATGCTTGGAAATATCTATGCATTCTTCAAGAATTAGCTGTGGCAACACTTCTTCTGGAAAGCCTGGGCTTATCCCCATTCTGTTTCTAACCATGCCATCTTCTACAGTTGGAAACACCCTGGGCATGTCTGTCTCACTGCATCTCCAAATAACTTTTAACTGTCTAAGTGTGACTTCCTCCTAAACAAGATACTCTTTGAGAGAAGAAAAGGTGTCTATTTATCATTTTTCAAATCATTCAATGCTGTGCTCAAGACAGTAAAATTTCTATGGTGGGAAAAAAAGTAGAAGTTGAGCCATCCTGATTTTGTTGCACATCTTGGGATAAGGTAGCTCGGATATAGCACGTATAACAATTAAGAGAAAAGTAATGTGGTGGGAAGGAAAACAGGAAAAGGGTCTGAGGTTAACGGATGAGAGCATGCTTACATGGGCACCTTCTGAGAAACTGAGGTGATCCATGGAGGAAATCCTCTGAAGACTTAAGTTGGAAGCTGGCCCTTCCATCTTCTAAGAGAACAAGTCATGTGTGCTGACACTGTGTTCTGGCTTATAGGCTGTACTCTCCCACCCACACTGCTCTAACTTTGGCTCAAAGTTCAGTGTAGTTTGTCTAAGAAATGCTTCAATTTTCAGTAATGTCTAGCATGGATTCAGTGGAGGGAAGGTAGATGACTCACATTCAGAGTAAGGAGCACACACCCCCACATGCATTGGTCGGATGCATAGTTACCAATCTTCATATAACTGCTGGTCAAGAAAGAACTGTTCACCAAGGTTAGTGTCTCATCCCTTAAATTTGAAAGAGGACAGAATAAAGGCAGAAGCAAATTCAGTGGAAAATTCTTGGATGAAAATGGGAATAATCCAACATAGAAGAACAGTATTTTGCATAGAGAAGAATTTACATGTTCAAAATTCCGCTAAGAATTTAGAAACAAGGTCATCAAATTCACATAAAATTATCAGAAGTTATATCTGAAGACTGCTTTGTGGAGCTAGATAGGCTATCCAGGCAGGATATTATATCCTAGAGGTTAATGAACATGTCTGGGATATATTCAGCTTTTGGCTCCTAAAAGACTTGGGTACCTGCAAGAAGAATCACAGCTCCTCTTAATTTGATCTGGATAGTGATTTTCACAATGGTAATGTCTAGTGTAAATCTGGACTTAATATACACTTAGTACATTTTACTTGGATAGACTTGATATCCTAATTCTGTGAACCACATAAACTTGGACTATAACAATAGAAAATGATGTGCACCATGTAAGAAAATGATCCAAACATATTGAATTTGTGAGTTATGGGCTTAAAAGAAAAATAGTTTCTTATATAGCTTGGAAACTGAAGAGGCATTTGAGTATGAGTAATGGACAATTCAACTTTACCTGAGGATCACATACTAACAGCTGAAAATGGAAAACATTGCAATAGCCTGAAACTACAAAAGAAAATTTCATTGACAGGATTAAAGTGTACAGATGACTTCTTTTGGCTGTAGACATGATTGTGACCAGAGGCTAAATTCTTGAACCTCATGTACCACATTTGTGCAATAAGTTGAATTAGAGGGTTGCATGGTAATTCAGCATGGTTATTAAAACATATAGAGGCTAAAATACTGATATAATATTTTGGATTATAACCTAAATTGTGGGATCTGGAAATCATTCTAACTAGAAATATTCTGTTCTATAATTTGCTCAATTTGTAGCCTGCTTTGGAACTAGTATTTAGAGGAACTAAATGCAGATTCGCTGAAATAGAAAGAAGATAATCACTTCAGGGCCTCAGGGCTACAGACAGCCCTCAGCTTTCACTCTTGATTCTTAAAACCAACAGTCAGTCAGATATGGTGTTCTGTGTTTGTGTATGTGAACTCTCCCTTCCCCTCTGGCTGATGAAGGGGCTCTTGCTGTTGTGAACCTCTCAGCCACCATCACAGTCTACAGAACTTTCACTTCCATTTAGCTTCCTCAAAGGTGAATCCTGTAAGTAGTGACAGTACAAAAGTTTCTAAAAATCTGAAAATAGAACTTCCATACAAGCCAGCTGTCATAGTTCCTATCTAGGGATCCCTCCATATCCTCATGATGTCACAGGTAGGCCTTTGGGAGGAGATTGGGTTATGGGGGCGGCATATCTGGCTTGGTGTTGGGAGGCCTTGCCTCATCTGAGGGGAGAGGTTACTGGGCACATGACCTGGAGGGGTTATCGCATCTCCTGCCTCCTCCCTGGCCTCTCTGTGCTTCCTTTTCTCCATGCCATGAGCAGCTGTTCTAGACAAACCTTTCTGCTATGGCTTCCTGACCTGGAGCCAACCAACAATGGACTGAAACCTCTATAAACTGAATCGAGCCAACCTCTCCTCTTGCAATTTATTGGCATCAGGGATTGTGTCTTAGTAAGAAAAAATGACTAAGACATTAAGAGGAAGTTGCATTAGTATGCAGAAGAGACACCTGTCAGGCCCATCAGATGCATAAAGAGAATGTGATATATTGTCAGCCATGATATTTCAGCAAAATGAATAGAACTAGAGGACATCATATTAAAGTAAAATAAGCTCAGCCTGGAGAAACAAGCATCACTCAAAGAAGTAGTTGGCCTGAAAGCACAAAAGCCAGTACAAGACATTAAGAAGGATGTGGTGCAGGAATACGTAAGGATGGAAGAAGAGTGGATAGTGTGTTCTCTGCACCTATGGAAAAATTGCCATGGAGCCGGATTAATATGTATAATTAATGTATTAATAAGAACTACTCCCCCCCCGGAAAAAGAACTCAAGTAGGCAAAACAAACAAACAAACAAACAAACAACCATTTCACTGGACCCAGACCTTCTTCCCCTGACAGGGCAGTCACCATGGAAGCAGTCCCGTACCCGCTATAGAATTCCATCAGCTTTTTCTGTTCACCAGTGACATTGAAGAAGTCACCTTTCACCACTGGAGTTGAAGAAGTATTCTTGACAAGAAACATTAGAACATAAAACGTTTTCATTCTTAAAACCAACACTTACCAGTTTGCTCTTAAAAGTTCACACAGTCTTATATGCACACCTTGTAGAAGGAATAGCATTAAAAAATCTACCTGTCACATGTAACGTTACTGGGGAAATACTATGTTTCTCGCAGTCCACAAACCTCTGGAATGAAAGCGAATTTGTAAGTTGGGATATATAGTGATAAACTGGATATGATTAGTTAGGAGTCTGGATATATTTAAGTTAGAAGGGATTTTATTTAATTATTATTCATACCCATGGAAACAAGAAGTTTATCTCCATCAAAGCTGAGGCATGAAATATGGTAATTTTAGGTATGTTGTGAAATCAAATGAATCCCTATGGGCCAACTGGAGATTAAGGAAGATCTGATCAGTTGCTTTGTGAATGTAAAAGAACATGGAACATCAGATGCTGACACTTGCTGCTCATAAATCAAGGAAGTCAGCCTTGGTCAGCACCTTACTATAAGTATTTAAACAAGATATTCACAAAGGAGCAAAGCTCAAGGTACTGCAAGCAGGGCTGAGTAAAATGTAAAGAAACTGAGCCTCAGTTCTCACAGTCTTAGTGATCTGGACAGATTACTACTTCATTTTATATTAATACTTTCTCCATCTGCCCCATTAAGTAGCTAGAGTATGTTGTTTCTAATGTGATGTAAGATGTTGAAGTTTTTGGCTCTCATATGATTAATTTAGAGCGGCAGCATTAAATAGTTTGCTAGCCTCAGACTTAATTTGCACAGAACAGACAATTTCAGGAAGTAGCCTGGCAGATGTCTCCATCATAAAATGAGCGAAATAACAATCTGTTGGAAAACCCATTGCTGCTGTATGAACCCTTTCCTCAAAACACAAAAGGCTCAGGCTCTTTGGGAAACATGCCATGGAAAGGAAATGAAAGCCTTAGCCTGGCAGTTGCTGGTGGTGACTGCTGGACTATCTGGAGGCTTGTTTATCTGAAGCAGAGCCAAAATCCTGGTAAAGAATATGGGCTGGAGTTCCCTCAAACACAACATTTTCTATGAGTCTTCCAATACTTGTGTAAGTAATTTACACAGAAGAATACCTCCCCTTGCATTATGATAATGTTTCTAATTCCTTTTTAAAATCTAGAAACCAGAAGATGTTCAAATATTATTCTTATTAGTTTTTCATTTACTCAACTAAGACTGATATGAGGATAGAATTTTGCGCAGTAATACACTTAAACACCAACCAAACCCCTCCAGAGCAACCATATCCTTTCTTCCACAGTCCCATCTCCTGCTGAGATGTGTTATCTAGGAAAGAGTGCGTTAGCTTTGATCAGCTTCCAGCGTTCTCCTATTTGAATGTGTGGCCTTCATCATAAAACACAAGGCCAAGACTTACTCTTCATCTCCTCCACTTAAATCTGTTTTTCCTTACCCATTGCTTTTAGTATCACCCTGGCTAGAGAATTTGGAACCATTTCTGACTCCTCTATTTCCATTCCTAATATCATTTTATCCGGTTTGTCATATTTTTCTTTTCCTAATACTTTTATTTTCTGTCCAAATTTTTTGTTTCTTCCTATTCTGCTTATTTCTACTGGGTAATTTTTGGATAACATATTGAATTTTCTAACTGGCTTCCTTATTTCCAGGTTTTATTTTCTCCCCCTCAGATTTTACTATATTATAATATATAACTCTTCAAAAAGAGTAGCCTTATCTCTACTCCCATGTCAATTTTAATTTAGTTGTTTGGTCCAACTTTTAATATCTCTTAAAACTTCTATTTAGGTAACCATAGAAGGCACTATTTTATTTTCATTTATGATTTTCCAGCATATACTATCATGAAACTTAAGAAATACAGAATTTATCTAAAGCATCAAGTAAATAATTAGTAGCATTTACACAGAATTAGAAACAGATCAAGTTCCCAATTGTCTGATTACAGACATCTCATAACATGTGAGCTATTGATCACAAAATAGCAGGATCAAGTTAGACCTAATCTTGAGACCATTCTGAACCTTTTAAACATAGCTTAAGAAGATTGTCAGTGGGTTCTTATTCCAAATAAGTTAATTATATCTTACAATGAAATAGAGCATCCTTTAAGAGAACATCAATGTATCTGGCACCAACAATGTAAGATGCACAATACCTAGCAACCAGATAATATGCTACACAAAGGAAGAACAACATATATGATCAGTAATTAGCAGAAAAAGGAAAATATCATTCACTGGAATATTATAAATTGCATATTAGCCATTTAACATTTGACAGTTTGTCTCACTCATCTTTGTCATTTCTGAGTCTATCTCATAGATATGCTTAAAAATGAACGTGAAAGGGGCTGGGTAGATAGTTCTGTGGCATAAGTTCCTGCCTGGCAAGTGCAAGGTCATGAGTTCGAACCCCTGTGCCACAAAAAAACAAAGAAGAATCTAGAAAGAAAGTACATGGAAGATGTGAAAGTAATTAAAATGAAATTTGAAAGAACAACATCTGAAATAAAAAGTTTATTGGATAGGGTTAATCACAGATTAGATGTTGAGGAAGAAAAGGCTCAGTGCATTCAAAGACATACATTGCGAAAGAGTTAACAAATCTTAGATAACTAAGTGAGCATGTCACTGGAGTCATAGGAAGCAATGGCTGGAGGGTGTGGTGAGCAGGAAGGTGGGAACAAATATTAAGAAAAGTAAAAGCATATAAGTTTTTTTCACATTTAAAGAAAGAGTATAGCAATAACTAAAATTACATTAGAAGCAGCATAAGTCTAAAAGACCAGAATGACAGGCTTTCCAAGCATAGTTTTAGTGTTACACATTGCTATCCTCAGTGTGAAAAACCTGTTAGAGATTCTTAGGACCATTGTGTAAATTCATCCTGTGTATATAAATGCATGGTTTTGTCCTGCTTATCTTTTTTGCTTGCTGTTTATTCATTGTTTAAACTTTAAGTTGTTGATTTTCCATTCAGCGGTGTTATGACTTTCCATTTTTATTCCTTAGGTGCATACTACCTATCATTCATAAAGTGTACAGTATGGGTCCGCTCAATCAGTGTTTGTAATGGTGCTTTTGGTCATGGGAAAAGGTATTTGCCATCAGGAAGCTTATGGAACCAGCTTGGAAATTTATTACTAGGGTGTTGTTTGTAGACATTTTCAGATATTCTTTAATGTACTAGAGCCCCTACCCCCGCAAAAAAAAATTTGGCATGCGTACTCTGTCCACATTTTTGAGATTGAAGTTATATGCACAATAGAATAGCTAGAATTAAGAAGACATAATACTCATGTAATGTAGGTGGGAATGAAAAATGTTACTGAGTCTTTGGAAAAGAAATTGGCAGTTTGTATTTTTCTAAAAAGTATAGTTAATCTTCAAAAGCCTTGAATATTTTCCTAGTCACTTTATTTCTGTTTTCATAAAATGTGTAGAACTAAAATCCTCATCAACTGGTAAAAGAAAAAAAAAAACAGAATATAATACTCTGTACAATGGAATATTACTTAGAAATCCAAAGAAATGAAATAGTAATTCATAGAATACAAAAAATTCTCTCCCTCTTCATTATGGTCTTGTGGAGTTGATATTTGTAATCCAATGGAAAAGTTACTGGAATTCCAATAAATAATTCCAATCTATCACATCCAGTGTGATCCATGTCAAGGATAAAGACAGAAACATACCTGTAATGATGTTTAACTAAATCCAGTTAGAGCAATGGCTAACCTTGACAAAGGCCCTAGCCCAGGGTGAACCCCTGGTTTTATTAATTCATAAAGAGTGGAGTGGCTCAGGGCTGAGTTACTGTGAGAATAGCTAGAAGTATGTGAATGCTGTGAGCTGGAGTGGGTAGGAGGCAGGATAGCACCTCTGCAATATGCATAGAGAGGTATACAGAAGGGGATCCACATAGCACAGCTTGAGGAAGTGTCTTGTGTTTGGGTGAGTGCTTCAGGTTTGACGTCTAGTCTCATGCCTTGAGGTAGCATGGGTTTTCCCTCAAACTTCAGTCTCAGAAGACAAGGAGGCTGTCACTTGGCCAAGCTCACACATTACTATTTGGGAGTAATAGATGGGGCATTGCTTTAAAGGCTACATATCTGTACCTTTGCTAGATTTATTCTCATTGCTTAAAGCCAATTTTGGCAGTGAAGAAATATCACGGCCAGCTCTGTACATATTGTTACACAAAACCAGGGGCAGGTATATCTAAAATGGAGGTAATTGCTCTTCTTGAAGGAGAGCTGTTGTAGTGGTCTTCCACAGTAAAACTTCATGAACAAATTGCAGCATGTCTATCCAAATAAAAGAATACAATTTCTGAAGACTACAGGCTATTTAATTCCAACTGTAGTCACATTTATAGTGCTAAAAGGTAGAAAGTGTGGCCATGGTAGGGGCTGAACATTGTCTACAAAAGAGAAAAGGTAGATTTTTAAAAATTAATTTTAAGGAAAAAAGAAAGATAAAATAGCAATGAAACAGTTTCAAACCAGATTAGTAGGACTGTTACAATAATCAATGCTTTGCATATTATTGTCTTCATAGTAACTATTCAGAGGACAAGATACAGACATAATATCTTGTCTAAACAATATTAATACAAACTTTTATTCTCAATGAACTAAGAGAAAGTAGCTATATGTCTATCTTAACTCTTGTGTATATACTTCTCCAACTGCAGTGGAACACCCATCGCTGACTAAACAAAATTAAAAAGGAAGATACTTTGGGAGCCTCAAAGCTAGGAATTTGATCAAATATGTATAGGTGGACAGAAAATCTGGGACACCACTCAGTTATAGGATGTTATAGTATAGGTTCTCTTATGTCTTGTGCTCTCACTGACCTAGAGGGGTTAGGGCCAAAATATTGGCTATCTTTGTAGCCCTTCTTTTTCTCTAAGTTTTGGTTTGCAAGCTTAAGTTGTTAACCCTCCAGAAGAGAAGTTTAGTGATACTATTACTCTGTAACATAGGCACTCGAGCTTAACATCACTGAAAGGGATTAATGATGTATAGTGTGCCTAAGGAGAGTCACCTAGAGAGAACACATTCTCTCAGGCTTTCACAGAGAGCAAACTGGTCAAGCAATGGCTGTGACTCATCCAGATGGCTGACACTCAAAGTTCTACAAAGCATTGTACATTGCTTCAGGATAAATCCTGAGGGGATTTGAGTGACCTTGTCAGATAAAAAAGTTACATTTTGTGTTATATATGTATTTTTTAACTTGGTCTTAACCATCCAACAGAAAAGTTTAACCATGATGTATAGGAAGTAAAGCCCTAGCCGGGCGTGGTGGCTCACGCCTGTAATCCCAGCACTCGGGAGGCTGAGGCAGGAGGATTGGTGTGAGTTCGAGACCAGCCTGGGCTACAAAAGTGAGCTCAAGGCCAGCCTCAACTGCATAGCGAGACCCTGTCTCAAAAAGACAAAAAAAAAAAAAAAAAAAAAAAAAAAAAAAAAAAAAAAAAAAAAAAAAAAAA
>PVJA010057187.1:0-10540 GCA_004027025.1 Myocastor coypus
AAAAAAAAAAAAAAAAAAAAAAAAAAAAAAAAAAATGTGGCTCGGTGGTAGCATGTGCTTAGTGTTCACGAGATCTTGAGTTCAAGTCCCAGCCCCAAGGAAACCTGCAGAAAGATGTATTTGCTACTTTAAACATAAACAAAACTTAAATTTAACTCCTTGTTTTAGTAAATTAATAGGAGACTTAAATCATTGACTTAATAGGCCAGCATATAGCCAAGTATTCAATGTCCTAAAATTGAATAAGGTTTTTTTTTGCACATAAGAAACTTTATTGGTTAATGCATTTTCTCCCCTATTTTCCCAGTATAAGTGTTAAATTTGTGAGTATTGTTTTCAATACTATGTGATTTGAACCCAAGGTCTTTGTACTGAGCTATACTTTCTGTCCCTTTAAATTTTTTATTTTGAGACAGAGTCTCACTAAGTCATTAAATTGCTGAGACAGGGGTCAAATTTTTGATCCTCTTGCCTCTCAGAGTGCTCTTAGAGTTCTGGGATGATAAATGTGTATCACCACCAAGTTGACTTTCTTTGTGTGTGTGTGTGTGTTTTGACTTTCTACAAAGCTTTATTCCAGAGGGGCACAGTCCTTCTTAGCAGCTGCCTTCCTCATGGCAGCCAGCTCGTTGCTCAGCTGCTCACACTTCCTCTTGGCATCCCCACCTTTTTCTTGATGAACTTGATGGTGCATTTGTCTTTGGAGACCTTGAGCAGCTCCATGGTGCACCACTCACAGAGGGCAAAGCTGCACACCTCCTGATCATGTCCCGCATGAACTTAGTGCATTTGGTGGGCTGTCCACAATGCTGGCTGTGCCTCGGTTTGCTCGCATTCTTAGTTGAGCCCACAGCCATGGGGTTGGGGAGGGCCACGGCTACTGTTTTTCAATGATTGCAGTGGCAGGAACTCAACTTCTTTTTAAAGGATCATTCTATAGACTTGTAGGAATAGTAACTCATTTATTAACTGCCTATGTATGGCAGGCACTGTGCTAGGCGTTTCCCCCGTGATGTGTCTTAATCATCACAGCAAGCTAATGGTATGGGCACTGTTACCTTTATTTTTCACGTAGGTGAACCACCTACTTTTCGGGCACACAGCTGCAAGTGTTGGAGCAAGGGATTGCCTCTGGATAGCTAAGTGGAAAGTTGCAGAATAACTTTCAGGCAGCATTGGCAAAGGAGAAGTTCGATCCCTGCTGTCAGAGCCAGGTGTGCAGCTGAGAGGCTTAGAACAGCAGCTGAGTGCTGCTTGACCCAGAGAGGGCTCCACAGATCTTAAGCATGAGTCTGTGTACTCGCATCACAAATAAAGACCTTTATTCTTCCTGAGAGGAGTCATTAAACACCATTGCTTAATGCGTAGGCATCTCATAGTTGCCTACAAAAGGGTTTGCAATTTGTAAACAAATGAAGATTATGAGTTTAAGCACATAAGGCAGGGAGTCTGGCTGTCCTCTCCATTTCTTGCGTTAGTGTGTATGGGATCCATTGCTTGCTAAGCACATGCAGACAGATGTGGGTAACCTAAGGGGAAGACATTTGTAAGAAAGCATCGTGTAATGACTGATAAAACCTTCTCCACGGACTTGGCAGCATACACCTGTGATCCCAGCACTTGGGAGGCAGAGGCAAGGCCAGCCTGAACTGTATAGTGAAATCCTGTCTCAAAACATCAAAAACAAAAAATGAAAAAACCTGTCATACTCCTCCCTGAATGTGTTATAGTGTTTTGGGGTCACATTATTCTAAAGTTCATTTTTATCATGAAATAATTCAGAGACACAAATAACATCGTATGTATTTTCTGTTAACATTTGTGTAAGATTCTTTTTTTGTTAGTATTTTGCTTTTTTTTGCTCAAGATCTTTTTCTGAAAAACAAAAAAAAGAACAAAATATTTTAGGCTAAGGTTGAAGGCCTGCTTTATTTCTGTTGTTTCTGTACCCTAACCAGTAATCTCTACCATGAAGTCAGTGTGTTTATTCTGATGGCCTGCTGTTATTTATTTATTTATTTATTTATTTTTGCCTTTTTGAGACAGAGTCTCACTATACAGTTCAGGCTGGCCTTGAGCTTACTTTTGTAGCCCAGGCTGATCTCAAACTCACTGATCTTCCTGCCTCAGCCTCCCAAGTGCTGGGACTACAGGTATGCGTCACCACGCCTGGCCCTGCTGTTATTTTTTTTAATAAGGTGATGTAAATATATTTTATTTATTTTTTTAACCTTTATTTATATTATAGGTGGCTCAGCCTGCCCTGGGGGTGGGGCTCAAACCACAGTCCCTGTGGTTGCTTAAACTTCCTAAGCAGGTGCTTCAGACCACTAAGCTATCTCGCCGGCCCCAATTGACAGAGGGTGAATTAGTAGGAAAGTTTAATCAGTGACAAATTGACACAGTATAGCTGAGAATTCAGTGGCTGCAATTCTGAGATTTTTGGACTCAGTGGCCTTTATCCACATAATGCATAGAATCAAAACATCAGCAAGTGTTTAATTTTATGGAAATGTATTACAGCAAAGATACACTGCCATCAGTCATCCTTAAAACTCTCCCCTTCACTTTGAACACACTTGTGCCCTCACTCTTGCCACTTGCCAAAGCAGCTCTGGAGTCCTTTAATGGCTTTAGTTCCATTATCATGGCTGACTCAGTGTCCTGAATTGATTCAAAATGCTGACATTTTATGGTCATTTTTTTTTTTTTTTGTCTTTTTGAGACAGGGTCTCGCTGTACAGTTCTGGCTGGCCTTGAGCTCACTTTTGTGGACCAGGCTGGTCTCGAACTCACACTAATCCTCCTGCCTCAGCCTCCCGAGTGCTGGGATTACAGGTGTGAGCCACCGCGCCCGGCTTTATGGTCATTTTGATATTCAGGCAAAGCAAGAAGTTACACATTGCCAGATCTGGTGAGTTAAGGTGGAGAGGGTGGAGGGAGACACGCCATGATGTTTCCAAGCCTGCCTTTCTGCTGGATGGCCCTCGGCAGCCATATTCACTATCTATCTATCTATCTATCTATCTATATATATTTTTTTTCTTTTTTAAATATTCACTGTGGCCGGGCGTGGTGGCGCACACCTGTAATCCCAGCACTCAGGAGGCTGAGGCAGGAGGATCGGTGAGAGTTCAAGACCATTCTGGGCTACAAAACTGAGCTCAAGGCCAGCCTGAACTGTACAGCGAGATCCTGTCTCAAAAAGACAAAAAAAAAAAAAGATAAATAAATAAATATTCACTGTGTCGTTCCTCCTTTGTAATTACTCCATCTTTAAAAAGCAGAGGTACAAATGTAAATTAAAAATCTGGATAATCATCGTCAACAGTTAAAAGTTGTGTCGTGGCGATTCTGCCTTTCCTTTAAGCTTTGCCATCTGAATGACTAAAGGTATTCTACACACCTGAGACAGTCTGACTCTTGGCTAAAGCTTGGGAGTGTCAGTTCAGCTTCAAAGCTGTGGGTTACACTGTAGTGGGAACTGAGACAAGACTGAAAACCCATTATTCCCTGATGTTAAGTTGGTCCTTCGTCTAGTTATAATCTCTAGAGGAAGGGACTCTGGAACTAGCCCCACAGCTCTGATGGTCAGGCAGGTGGCTAAGTGTTCTGCTTCTTAAATATGAATTTTTGGAGGCCCTGTGGGTTGGCTCAATTGTTTTAAGGGCCTGCTTGGGAAAATGCAGTCGGGGCAGGGGACCAGGGTTCAAGCCTCAGCTTCAGAAAGCCTTCTCTGACTCACCTGAGCCAGTCCCCCCACCCCCCCCAAAAAATCCTTAAACACCAATTATCAGCATTACCTGAAAGCTTGGAAAATCACAGCTGCCTGGGCTTAACATTCAGCTTTCTAAATCAGAGTCTTTGAAGCTGGAGCCTGAACAGACTTCCTGGAGTCAGGCGATCAGCTGCCTCTGGTGCAGAGCGAGGGAGAGCCACTGACTCACACTTCACAGGTTTCCCCTAAGCACACCAGGAAACAGGAAGCAGACTTTTTATATGAAACTGATTTTGAGCACTTTGTAGTGGCAGGGGGCAGTCACCGCCCGCTGATGGTAGTGCTCTGACTCCTACCCTCTTCTTCCTGCAGTGGAGGCTCTATGTGTCTGTGACTTGTCCCCTGCCCAGTGTGATGTCAACTGCTGTTGCGACCCTGACTGCAGCTCCATGGATTTCAGCATCTTCTCTGCTTGCTCAGTTCCAGTTGTGACGTAAATATATGAAATGAAGTTTTGATAAAAGTCTGACCGAGGGGCTGGGGAGATAGCTCAGTAGAATAAACACTTGCCTGGCAAGTGCAAGGTCCTGAGTTCAATCCCTGATCTTGAAAATAAATAAATAAAATCTGACTGACCGGGCCAATAAAACCTGTGCACAGAAAGTACAAAACCCCAGGCTGAAAAATTCAAGCCTAATTTTCCATGTTTTGCATGCTTTGGAAGCCATCCTGAATGGGATGACATGCAAAGCAGTGGCTGGTCCTTATTTGCTTTTAGTAGCTTGGGCAAAAGAATGTAACACTTAATTTTTCTTGCTTTCTTTTTTTTTAAATTTGTTTATGTATTTGGTTCAGGGTCTCACTACCCAACATGGACTCATAGTGATCTTCCTGTGTTCAGCCTCCCCCTGCTGGGATTACAGGTGTAAGCCACCACACCTGGTCTCAGTGGCTGGCTCAGCATGGCATGCGGTACTGGGGATAGAATCTGGTTCCCATGTTTGTGCTTGCCTAAGCAGGTACTTAGTCCACTGAGCTCTCTCACACCCTAAAAGTGCAATACTTAGAGTAGGATGAGCTGTTTTCCCTGGAGTGGTGAACAGATCTGTGTCTGTCATACATTTTGTATCAGGGAATTTGTCTCATGTGGAGGTGAAGAGTGCAGTTTTTTTTTTTTTTTTTTTTTTTTTTAAAGATTCACATTTATTTATTTATTGTTTCACAACCTTTGCTTGTTTATTCACTCATTTTTATGGCCAGCTCAGCCCGCCCCAAGGGCAGGGCTGGCGCAGCATGTGGTGCCCAGGATCGAACTGCGGTCCCTGAAGCCACCCATGCTTTCCCAAGCAGGCGCTTTAGACCACTGAGCCATTCTGCCGGGCCGAAGAGTGCAGTTTAATTCCACAGCTCTTGTGGACATAGCACTTGTAACAAAAGATTGAGTAGGTGGGAATGATTTGGCTAGGCTCTTTGATGTGTAAGTCCACCAGTTCTCTCAGCTCACACATAAAACAAATGACTCGCGTGCCTTACAGGGTAAAGTTAATCTGCTCTGAATGACTTGTTCTAAGATTGCAGAGCATTTTGAAAGAAATTAGCACTTCAAACAGGCTTATTTATTCAGGATGGACCAACTTACTTTTCAAAGAAAGTAAATTATTATTATTGTTATTATTTTTTGTCTTTTTTGAGACAGGGTCTCGCCGTACAGTTCAGGCTGGCCTTGAACTCACTTTTGTAGCCCAGGCTGGTCTTGAACTCTCACAGATCCTCCTGCCTCAGCCTCCCGAGTGCTGGGATTACAGGCGTGCGCCACCACGCCCGGCTCGGAGAAAGTAAATTAAATTTAGCCTTGTAGTACATTTTAATAATTGACACTTGGCAGGTTGAATCTTTCTTTGGAAGTATGTGGGTCCCTCCCATGGGAACTGATTTTATTAGCCCAGTTGAATTGAATCTATTTCTAATATTGTCAAAAAATAATAATTAAAAAAAAACTGGGGGCTGGGGAGATAGCTCCGTGGCACAAGTGCCTGCCTGGCAAGTGCAAGGTCGTGAGTTTGAACCCTGGTCCCACCAAAAAACAAAAAACAAAAACAAAAACAAAAAAAAAAAAAAACTGGAGAATGGGACAATGTAGTTGGATTAATTTTCTGACCAGAGCATGATTCACTCTTGAAAATGAGTCTGCTCTGCTGCCTAGGTAAGTACAGGAGCCTGAGAGTAAAAGTTCTACTTTAACCTGGGACTGTTGTTCAGAATGTCACTTTTCTTACAGTCTGCATGATATGGGCTCCAGCAGACTTTTTCTGTATGGGACCAGATCATAAATATTGGAACCTTCATAGGTCAGTGGCTCTGCTTCAGCTTCTCAGCTTTGCCGTGGCTGAGCAAAGCAGCTGAAGACTCGGCAGTGAAGGGGCACGCCTGTGTTCCAATGTAACTATAAACACGAGTCAGCTTGCAGACCCCTAAAATAGAAAGCAATGCTAAATCCATAGTATCCTCAGGGTAGGGCCTTGGTATTTTTCCAAGTTAGTTTTGTTTGTGACTTTCTCCTAAGTGTGAAATATAGAAATAACTAAATCAAAAAATCATCTTAATTGAGGATTCTCATACAGATTGTAGTGCATGAGTGACTGGCTTGCATTTATCAAACTGGCAACAACTTTTCCCATTAGATGGCAGCTTCCCAAGAAAAATGTGTCCTTCACGTATCAATAATGCCTAGAACAGCCCTTGCTATTCAGTTGGACCTCATTAAAAATGAGAGATGGGGGCTGGTAACAGCTCAGTATACTAAAGTATCTGCTTAGGCAAGCTTAGGTAAGTTTAGGCAAGCGCAAGGACTGCAGTTTGATCCCCATACCACGTGCTGTGCCAGCCCTGCCCCCAGGTGGGCTGAGCCAGCGAGAGTCTGGGTATAGAGGTATACATACAGCTGTAATCCCAGCACTGGGGAGGCTGAAAGCCTCCATGAGTTTGATCTGTGTAGTGAGAGCCTACAACAACCAAATACATTAAAAAAAAAAAAAAAAAAGAGTGATGATGGGGCCCGGCGGGATGGCTCGGTGGTCTAAAGCACCTGCTTGGGAAAGCTTGAGCGGCTTCAGGGACCTCGGTTCGATTCCTGGCACCACATGCTGCGCCAGCCCTGCCCTCGGGGCGGGCTGAGCCGGCCATAAAAATGAGTGAATAAACAAACAAAGGTTCTGAAACAAGGAAAAAAAAAATTAAAAAAAAATTCTTAAAAAGAGTGATGAGATGGAACTCAGTGGTAGGAGGCTTGCTGGCCTTGACTTCCAACCTTAGCACTGCGAAAACCAGACAAGAGGTGACTAGATGAAGGGAGTGCTCCTCTGCACTCCTAAATGTTTTTTTTTTGATTCCCTCTGACTTTCTTTACGGTTAGGGTTTTCAGCAGACACTAGCCGGAGGCTCCGGGCTGTCTCTGAACCTTTTCTCTGTGCGCTAAAGTGGGCTTCACTTGTCACTCTGCCTTTCCCAAGGACCTCCTGCTGCCAGCGCCAGGGATCTGGAGATCAGATGGCAGAATGTGTGGCCGTTTCTGCTGAAAGCCCAAAGAAAACTCAGAGTGGCATCTAACTCAGTGCGCCAGGCCAGGGAAGGCTTTCTAGAAAAGACAACCTCAGCTGCCCCATGTCCTTAAGGACAAGTAGAAGACAGCCAGCATAGAGTTGGGAGACAGGCATTCCAGGCCAGATGAGCCACTTGGCCAGAGTTCTGGGGTTTCTGGGGTGAAGGAGGGTACAGGCAGCTTTGTGTGAGAGCTACAGAAAGGGGTATGGGGGCCCGGCAGGATGGCTCAGTGGTCTAAAGCGCCTGCATAGGAAAGCTTAGGCAGCTGCAGGGACCGTGGTTTGATCCCCAGTACTACATGCTGCACCAGGGCAGGCTGAGCCGGCCATAAAAATAAATAAATAAACAAAAGTTCTGGAACAAGAATAAATAAATAAATAAATAAATATTTAAAAGGGGTGTGTGTGGAAGAGAGCAGGACGTGTGTGTATGTGTGGTTTAGACTTTGTGCTGTGGTCCCATCTTAGGTAATTCGGCAGCAGCACGCATGGTGGATCACAGCAGCCAAGCCTGGTAGTGGGGAACCAGGTAAAGTGCTGTGGCAGATGAGGACAGATGGTTCTTGCCTCTTCCCCATCTCCCACCCCCAGGTGTTACCATGGGTGGGGAAGAAGTACTGGATGGGATACTGAGAGACTGCCCAGAACTGGCAGGCCGGCCACGTGCAGCTGAGTGAGGAGCCCCATTGTGTTCAGTCCTCCTGTCCTAGAAGCTTTGTGTCCATTCCTGCTCCTCCTGCTTCTGACTCTTTTTATTTTATTTATTTATTTACTTTTTTTTTTTTTGCGGGATTGGGGTTCAAACTCACGACCTTGCACTTGCCAGGCAGGCACTTGTGCCTCGGAGCTATCTCCCCAGCCCCTCACTCTTTTTAAAAAAATGTGTTTAGTACGGCGTCTCCCGGGTCTCACTACACAGACAGGACTTGTAGTGATTCTCCTGTTTTCAGCCTCCCAAGTGCTGGGATTATAGGTACACTCGGTCACCATCTCAGCATGTCCCAGGAGTGGGGTCAGCATGGCAAGCAGCCACCAATTAAGAAAGCGTTCCAGCTCAACAAAATACCCACCACCCACCCCCATGTCCCTGTGTTAAGTTTATACCTCAACTTGTTACCCATCTTGCTAAAACCCTTCGAAAGGTCTCATTAAATAACCAGGTATGGTGGTACGTGTCTGTAAGCCCAGCATGCAGGAAGCTGAGATAGGAGAATTGCCCTAAGTTCGAGGCAGCCTAGACTACATAGGGAGACCCTGTCTCAAAAAACAAAAACAAAACCCCCTCATTATGTATATATCCTTTAGCTAAGAGACCACATTTCCCACTAGCTCCCATCTCAGACCTTTGTGAAAACCTAGTGATAATATCTAGTCTTGGGAAAAGGATGAGGACACAGGCACTCCTACTACAGGGTTTGTATATTGATGCTTTTTGGAGGGCTACTGGGCCGTGTTGCAGAAGCCTTAAACAACATACTATTTGACTCTGCAGTTCCACTTCTGAAACCATGCCATAAGGATGTCATATTAGCTTTCTGTATAATTGGGGAAAATTAAAAACAGCCAACACCAGCAGTAGAGGATTGGTGAACAAAATTGGGCTGTATTCAGAATCTAGTATATGATGAAACCTTATTAATTGGCTGGTTGGATGATTGATGGGTGTGGGAATAAGACCCATAGCCTTCACACTGAGCTACATCCTTAGCACTTTTTTCATTTTTTGATTTTGGAACAAGTTTTTATTAAATTGTGCTGGGCTTATATTTGTGATCCTTCTGCCTCAGCCTCCTAGAGTATTGGGATTACAGCTGTTCCACCATAAGGGTGAAACCATTTATTTTTATTTTTATTTTTATTTATTTATTTATTTATTTATTTATTTATTTATTTATTTATTTATTTATTTGCTTTTTGAGACAGGGTCTCACTGTGCAGTTCAGGCTGGCTTTGAGCTCACTTTTGTAGCCCAGGCTGGTCTCGAACTCACAACGATCCTCCTGCCTCAGCCTCCCAAGTGCTGGGATTACAGGCGTGAGCCACCACGCCCAGCTTTTTTTTTTTTTTTTAAAGAATTTTATTTTATTTTATTTTTTTCTTGTTTCAGAACCTTTGTTTATTCACTCATTTTTATGGCTGGCTCAGCCCGCCCCTCCGAGGGCAGGGCTGGCACAGCATGTGTTGCCGGGGATCGAACTGCAGTCCCTGAAGCTGCCCAAGCTTTCCCAAACAGGGGCTTTAGACCACTGAGCCATCCCGCCGGGCCCAAACCATTTAAATATACTGTTGCAAAAGCATATTTGGTGGCATTGGAAGTGCTAGGCAATGTATATTAATTGAGTTAGACTTTGAAGCAATATATAGAATATAATACCATTTTACCATAACTTTATCTTCATACCCTACTTATTTATGCTATAAATTGATTGGGGTTTATTAATCTGGATTGATAGAAGACTTAACTGATAGGTTCTGGCCCTAGTATGAACTGCTAAAATTATTATGGTGGTCATCTACCCTTAAAACAAAAGCTCATCTTCCCAAGACCACCTGCTCCTTCTTCTCCAACTTAGCCCAGGACCGTAATTTACTGTCATTCTTCCTGCCACCTCAGAGAAGACCCCTAATCAGCTCCCTCAGGTAAATGTAAACATCCCCTTCAAACTCCACCCCTGGCAAAAGGTCATAAAAGCCTCAGCCTCCCTTTGTTCCAATCCAGAGAATTCCTCATCCTTTCCTACATTCTCTGTGTCCTCAAAGAAAATAGTCCCCTTTCCCTTTTTCCTTCTGACTCTTTCTCTGCTGTGCTGAGTACCTGAAAAAAACCCATCATTATTGAGTATGATGAGCTGTAAGAAGCTTAAATCAATAGCCTCCAACATTGCCAGTTTCTCCGGTAACCCAATGCAATTATGGAACATTGGACTATATATACAACTACTTCCTCTCAGTTCAAAGAGAATTTTTTCTTTTTTTCTTCCTTACCAATATTGATTAGAAAATTTATCATGTCTACACCCTGTGCTCTGTATAACTACTGTCAGGGCAACAATATGCAATGTGTCAATGATTGCAAATGTACTACTAACGTGTTTTGAAACTATCATATTGTTATTTCTTATTAAAAGTAATAAAAATAGGGGCCAGGGAGATAGCTCCGTGGCACAAGTGCCTGCCTGGCAAGTGCAAGGTCGTGAGTTTGAACCCTGGTCCCACCAAAAAA
>PVJA010057188.1:0-10534 GCA_004027025.1 Myocastor coypus
CTCCTTCTTCTTCTTCTTCTTCTTCTTCTTCTTCCTCTTCTTCTTTCTCTTCTTTTTCCTTTTCTTCTTCTTCCTCTCCTCCCCCTCCTCTTTCCTACTGTGTTCTCTGGAGCTTCCCTGCTTCCATTTCAGCCCCAAGGCTGCCTGCTTCTAGCCCCTTTCTCTACTGTGCATTCATACATATCATCTCCTGCCTCACAGAGCCAAGAGTCCTGGACAGAGCAGGCCATGGTATTCTGGTTCTTTCTTTCCTTCTTGTGTTTTTTGGGCTTCTTGCCAACTCTGGTTACCTCCTCACCCAGACTAGGGTCAGGGGAGGTCTTTACCTCTGAGCTCTCTGACATGGCCAAAGGCAAGGTCTACCTCTTCTTTTACTCCCCATTGAAGGACTCTGAGGACCTGCTTCCTGGGGCTGGGTGACTTCTCTGTCTGGCTTGTGGCATGGGCTCAGATTCCAGGAGCTCTTCATAAAAGGTGCTGTGGTCTGTATTTTTCTTCTTTTTTTTCTTTACCAAGGGTATATGGGACGTCTGCTGTTGGCTTATAGTCCTAGAGGGGGATGTGGCCCTCACAGGAGAATTATCAGCAAAATAATTCCCATCATTTACAATTGCATATTGAATCTCTGGTTCTTTGACTACCTCCTCCTCTTCTTCCTCCTCCTCCTTCTCTGGAAGCCCAAAGCTTAGGTCTACTTTCTGGGTCTTGGTGATTGCTTCTGCAGGATAAACAACCCAGTCTCCATGTGAGAGCCCACTCAGCCCTCAGGGGTAGAAGTTTGAAGATTTATTTTGTCCAGACACAAAAATGCTTTCTAAAGATGTAGCATTATGGTGTGGTGGGACAGCGACCATCAGTCAAGGATCAGAGCTGCATAACAGGAGCAGTCTCTGTCTCTGTCTCTCTTCCTCTTCCCCTGTCCAAACTTTTGCACTGAGCTACATCTCTAGGACTTTTGGGTTTTTATTCTGGGACAAGTTCTCATTAAGTAGCTAATTTGCCCAGGCTAGTCTCAAACTTGTGCTCCTCCTGCCTCAGCCTCCCAGATTGCTGGGATTACCAGCATGTGCCACCATGCCTAGCTGACAGAATAAGCACTTACTGTTCTCTCCCCTTCGGATCCATCACTAGAAACTACCCATGAATCTCTGAACCCCATTAGTCTGCAGAGTTTCTTGTGCCTTCCCCCTTCTTTTCCCTGAAGCTTCATTTGACTATAATGCCATTTGTTCCAGTGCAAGGAGGACAAACACCCCCCTCCACCCATAACTGTGTCACTGCCTGCAGTCTCGTTGCTGGTGGCTGACTAATTCATTACTAATACACTGACTGCAAAGAGCCAGCGTCAGCCCCAGGTCAGCTGTGACAGATCCAGCCGTGTTTAAATTACCATGATAGACAGATGGCTGAAAAAGCCTGATTCTAAGTCTTTACATGAACCCAGCCCAATTTCTTAACTTCTCTGCCTCAGTTGCCACATCTATAAAATAGGGGGTATTGGCCTGACTACAATCCTCTCACTGTACTATATAGCTGGAGTCCAAGCTGCTTAGTGATACTCTGTACCAAATACATAAAATTAATAAAATAAAATATATAGATCAAATAAGGGGCAACTGTGAAAGGATCTTGTACAGTTGGATGTGGTGGAACACATCTGCAATCCCAAACCCTGGGAAGCCCAAGCAGGAGGGTCTCAAATTCAGGCTCAGCTTGGGCAATTTAGCAACTCAGTGAGAAGCTGTCTCAAAATAAAACACTTTTTAAAAAGAAAGGGGATGGAAGGGAAGGAGGGAAAGGAGGGACCAGTAAGCTATAAAGAGAAGGTTTTATATTGGTTGGTCCCTGTTAGGGATTGAATTGGGCCCCCAAAATGATGTTGAAGTCCTGAATCTTCATACCTGTGAGTGTGACCTTATTTGGATAAATAAGCTCTAAGCAGATGTAAAAACTTACCATCATGTTGGAGGAGGATGGACTTTTAAGCCAATATGATGGCTGTCCTCCTAGAAAGAGGGACGGAGCCTTATGTGGATGACAGCCACATGAGGGCAGAGGAAGGGACTGCAGCGCTGTAAACCAGGAAGTGCCAGGGGCTTAGGACTAGAAGGGGCAAAAATGGGACCCCTCAAAGGGAGCATGACCCTGCCCAACCTTGAACTTCTGGCCTCCAGAACCGTGAGGGTATAATTTTTGTCGTTTTAAGCTACACCCAGTGTGTAGCACCATGACTATTAACCCTGACACATCAACTTCACTGGATTAGGAAACACGTAGATTACTAGGTCATGGTCCTTGGTGTGTCTGGGTGGGTCCTGGAGGCAGGGCACTAGGTATTACATATGGTTTCTCTGGCATTGTTCTCTTGCTCTGCCTTCTGGCCACTATGAACTAAGGAGCTTTTACTCTGTCATACCTGCTATCCTGATGTTCTTGCCTTGGAGTGAGCTGACTGTGGACTGAATCCCCCAAAATTATGAGCAAAATTAAGCCTTTCCTCCTGTAAGCTGCGACGGCTGGGTGTTGTGCCCAGTCATAGGAGAGCTGAGCACTATGAGCACTTTGTTGTAGCAGACAACAAAGTAGGAGAGTGGTTTAGTTACTCTTCTTTCATTGCTGGGACAAGTACCTGACACCCAAAATGAAGGAAAGAAAGGTTTATTTAGCTCATAGTTACTGGAGACTTCAGTCCATACTCGGCTGGCTCCAGGGCAGAGTAGCACATGGCAGAGAGCAGCCGTTCAAGGTGGCTGTGAAGAGCAGAGCAAAGGGAGTGGTAGCTCCGCAGGCAGCTAGCTGGCCTCTCTCCTCTCCTTAAGTTGCAATGCAGGTGCAGCACCCACACCCACAAGAATCACAAACTCCAGGAGCCACCCTATGGCTGCATGAGGCTTTGGGAAGACATCTACATGCAAACCATAACACCAAGGCAGGTCCCAAATGGATTCTTGGGGCCAGCAAAGACGCTGGCATCCACCACTAATCCCAGCACATGATATGGCTGGAGACTCTGATCACATCTGCGTGTGGCTTCAGTGGTAGCTTTGTCATCACTGCTGGGAACATTACCTTAGTTCTGGCATCTTCTTGAACTCAACTGTCATGAGGTCGACACTGCGACACCATCCTGATCTTGCACAGATGCTCATCCCTTATGTCTTCAACCTTGGCCAGGATGCCCACCCAGAAAAAGACCTGGGGAAGAGGCACTGATCTGATCAATGCCCAGCTGTAACCCAAAGGCAGACACTCAGCAGAATCTTTTTTTTTTTTTTTTTTTTGAGACAGGGTCTCACTATGCAGTTCAGGCTGGCTTTGAACTCACTTTTGTAGCCCAGGCTGGTCTCGAACTCACATCGATCCTCCTGCCTCAGCCTCCCAAGTGCTGGGATTACAGGCGTGCGCCACCACGCCCGGCCTCAGCAGAGTTTTGAATCAAAGAGCCAGCTGGTCCCAAGGGGCTGGTGCATGGGTTCCAGACCCAGCTTTGTCCTTGAGCTAGATCACTGTGACCACATTTCATCTCTCAGAGCCTCAGTTCTTCCTACGTGAAATGGGGTACTGATCCCTCCCTCAAAGGGTTGCTGTGAGGATTAAATGAAATAAGAGGTGGAAAAATATTGCAAGAGTCCAGGTAAGAAATGATGGGTCATCATCTAACAGTGTTTTCTCTGCAGTCAGGGCAACAAGGGCCCTTCCTTCATTACTACTAAGGAAAGCAGCCTTTATAGATAGAGTCATTGCATGCTGGTCCTACAGGTCTGGGTGTGGTGTGTGAGTATCAAATGGGGAGAAGGGTTGAATTTTCCCATAAAAAAGACAGTTTCGCCAATACTAGATAGCCTCAGGCTTCCAGCCATAGTGTGTGAGACTCCAGGGAAATAATGCCAGCTTTACAAGCTATGTTAGAAAGAGCTGGAAATATTCAGTCTCAGAGAAATGCAAACTAAGGTCACAAGATTCAGTTTGCCACTCCCCATCCGCTGTAATGTTGATGACTTATGATAAAACAAATGTTGGCAACGACGTGGATCCTGGTGTGTGCGCGAGTGCCTATTGCTACAAGAATGTTGGAACACAGTTTGATATTCCTCATGAAGTTGGATGTTGGAACACTCTACCCCAGGCAACTGTCATCCTTGTTGTATATCTTAACCCTGGCTATGTGTCACACCTGCCTGGAGGCCTTTTGAAAGATGTGAATGCTTAAGCAGGGAAGATGGTGCACCTCCGTAATCCCAGCACTCTGGGAGGCGGGGCAGGAGGATCGCAAATTCAATCCCAGGCTGGGTGACTCAGGGAGACACTATCTCGAAATAAAAGCTAAATAGAGCCCAATCCCCTGTATGAGACACGTATGCAGATGCATCACCACCTATCTTGCACAAAACACCCTCCCCCCAAGGAGCTAGACATTGCAGGCTAGAGAATTTAACCTTAGTGTCATAAAGCGTTTCTCTTTAATAAAATTTTTGTCTGTTTAAAAATCTGTTTCTTGATACTTTAATGGTAACTGGTACTGAGGTTGGGTCTTAGAGACAAACATGTGTCTGGGTGGGACCCACACAAGGCGACATCAGGAATCAGGACTCAGTTTACAAGCTGAGCCGTCCTGCTCTCTTCTTGTCCCTGCTGCCAGTCTGCCTGGTCCAGTGCAACTCTCAAACATCAGCAAGATGCAGCGCATGCACCCAGGCAGTGGCCCAGACAGACTGTGGAGCTGTCAGCTCCGGCTTCCCAGGCCGTATGATGCCTGCTACCCAGATCCTTCCTGGCTCTGTGGTGTTGAGCACTCACCTCCACCCATTCTCTAGGCTTTCTTAAGTTTCCCATCTGTCAAAAGTGGGCAGATAAAGGATGGGTGTTCTTGTCTCCAAATGCTTTCTAGCTCAAATATTCAAGGATTCCGTGGCAAGACCTCAAGTGTCCTCCGGAAGCCAATCTAGCTACCATAGCTTTGTCTTAACTGTAAAGGAAGCCAGAACAGTCCTGGCAGTGTAACAAATCTGCATGTGCTCAGTTGCTGCAAAGCAAGCTCTAGGACAGTAGAGGTTTGTCCATACCATGTGTCTCTAGTGCCTACAACTGCCTAGCACACAGTAGGTGTTCTATGAACATTCGTAGTGATGAGCTGTGTTGGAAGCACTGGCATGCTATGAACTCCCACACCAGGCCTGAACCCCACATGATCCCACAGGAGACTTGGTGAGGCAGGTGCTCTGCTCCTGGCCACACGAGGCAGCCTTTGAGCCCTGCACCCCTGGCTGCCAAGCCCATGCTCTTCTTATGTCACCCTGGCTGTCATGTTGGGGTGCAGTCTGGTGAGGCAACTCTAGATGGACACCTTGTACCTTGCCTGGCTGGCCCTTACAGTTCTGCTATTCAGGGCTCTTTGCTTCTTCCTGGTAGGTCAGGAAATGGGACAGACGCAGGGTGGCCCAGGCCCTGTGAGTCAGTATCAGGAGGCCACTGTGTGTGAGTCAGCCCGACTCAACCAGAGCAAGGCTTGGGGCTCACTGTGTGGGTGAGCTGTGATTACAGGGCTCTATTGCCTGGCCTCACCCACATACAGTGCCATGCCTCTCAAATCCAGGACCTTCAGTCTGACCTGCTCTTTTGAGTCTTAGAAACAAGCCTCTACAGGACTAAAATACCTTACTATTGATTACCACTCTGCTGAGCTGGGTCCTATCACCCAGATAGTATAACAGTAACATTACCAATCCTAATTTTTCAGAGGAGGAAACTGAAGTATGGGCCCAATGTCTGCTGAAATTCAAACTCCACAGCCCACTTTGGGGTAGCACTGAATACATCTAGGGAAGGGATACCTCCAGAAGACTCTATTTTGGTGTGCCCAATTTTGTATTCATTTGTGTCCAGGTTGATGGCCCCAAGAAGCAGCTCTGAGTCCAAGCTTTTTTGTTGTCCACAAACCCTTGGGGCATCATGTTGGGGTTCAGCACTTCATACCTGATACAAGGGAGGACTGCCAGTTATCAGCACACCCAAGCTTACAGCCTACAAAATATATTGACTCAGCCAAAATGATTTTTTTTCCTTCAGTACTGAAGTTGGAGCTCTGGAGTTTTCTCCTACTGAGCTACATCTCCAGTCCTCTCCTTATAATTTTTTTTAATTTTTTTTTTTTTTTTTTTTTTTTTTTTTTTTTTTTTTTTTTTTTTTTTTTTTTTTTGTCTTTTTGAGACAGGGTCTCGCTATGCAGTTGAGGCTGGTCCTGAGCTCACTTTTGTAGCCCAGACTGGTCTCAAACTTGCACCAATCCTGCCTCAGCCTCCTGAGTGTTGGGATTACAGGCATGAGCCACCACGCCCGGCTAATTTTTTTTAATTTTGAGGCAAAGTCCAGTTAAGTTACTCAGTTGGTCTTGAACTTGTGATTCCATTGCTTCAGCCTCCCAAGTAGCTGAGACTACAGTCTGTACCACAGTGCTAGACAATTCACCAATATTTGGAGATGGTCTTTTGTGTGTGTGTGTGTGGCCAATTCACCCCACCCTTGGGACGGATCTGGCATGGTGTGTGGTACCTGGGACCAAACTACTATCTTTGTACTGTCTAAGCTTGCCTAAGCAGGTGTTTTAGACCACTGAGCTATCTCACCAGCCCCTTGAGATGGCCTTTAAAACAAGGGTTAGACATGATGTACAGATTCCCATAAAAGGCAGGGAAGACTTAACAGGAGACTTTGGGCCAAAGGCTGTCACTTAGAAGTAAATGTTGGTGCGGACCAGGGGTTCTGAGAGGAAGGGAGAGTTAGCCAACATGATGCTATTCAGTGATACCCCACCACCACCGCTACCAATACTGGGGATTGAGCTCAGAGTTTTGCACATACTAGGCCAACAGTGAACTATATCCCTAAGCCCTTTATTCTTTTCAAATTTTATTTTGAGAGTGTCTCATTAAGATGTCCAGGCAGGGCTCAAACTTGCTATCCTCTGGCCTCAGCTGCTGAGTGTGTTGGGATTCCAGGCATGCACTGTCATATTCTGTTTGTGGAATTTCTTGATTCCTTAATCTATGGCGATGTCTTCTAGCAAGCAAGGAGCATGGAAGGTCATCTGCAAGATAGGAATCTTAGTTTAATTTCACCAGAAGTAGGCCTTTGAGACAAGGATTTGAGTGCAAGTAGTTTATTTGGTAGGTGGAAGGTTTGGGAAATGAGCAGAAAACTAATAAAAGATATATTATCAAGGCAGAGGTCACAGTGGGCAACGGGAACATAATGCCACTGAGGGGCATGGGGAGTATTTGTACCATGGAAGCTGGCAGATCTCCTGTCAATAAAGGCTTTTTGTTAGCCCCAAGAACACTTGTTAATGTTTTAACACTTGTTAAATGTTACAGCACGCTACTTCTGAAAGCCAGTATAGAAGATGAACTTAGAATTAGTCCTCTATGAGGACAAGGGAGATGAAGTATTTATTTACCAACTCATCAGTTGAGAGATACACCTGGGGAGGCATTAATTCCTGGGACTTTCAGCCTGCCAAGGAAGGACAAAGCAGGCTCAGACAGACAAAGAAATGCAGGTTCTGGCTGTTGAATGCTGAACCAAAGTGTATTAAAGTGATGAGAATGAAGCAGTATTGGTAAGGCAGCCACAGTGCTGCCAGCATGGTGCAACTCTACTGATCCACGCAGCACTGCAGGCATGGGATCAGGAGACACCAGTCACCTCTGAACGCTGGTACTGCAGCCTGTTTGGGAAGCCCTTTCTGCAGATATGAATGCCTTCCATTGGGGTGGTCATCCACGACGCCTGCCAAGACAGAGACACGGGGTGGAGGTTTACTGCTCTAGAATAGGACAGACAGCTCTTGCCACCTACAAAGGCTGGACTGAGCATCTATGATATAGTCCCAGGCTTCTCCTTTTTCTGCCCTGGGGGGGGGTGGTCTCAGGTCCCCGCTCCTTTATTTCACCACATACGCTAAAATTCTTGTGTGATTTCTGCTTGGATGGGCACCATTAGAACACGATTGTGAGATTTTTGGCTAATCTACTGTTTGAGAGTCTTTCTGAGCCTTGGTTTGCCCACTGGCTCTGGCAATTAAAGGTGAACTTATCTTGGAAAGAAACCCTAACTCTGCAGACTCCCAGAACTTTCAGCAGGGAGACATGACCTTATAACATCCCTGACTGCTTCAACTCACTGGGGACAATGCAGCAGACAAAATGTGATACAGTGCCATTGGGTGGTCATCAGCTTATTCAGCTGCTCCTGACGGGGGGCGGGGGGAGATTGAGACTCAGCACTGATGCTGTTGCCTGCCTGCTATGGTTTGTGTCTAGTTGTCCCCCCAAAGCCTCATGCAGTCATGGGGCAGGGACTTCTATAGATTGAGACTTGATCCATGATCCACTGGGATTATGTGATTTAGTATTGATCTAGAGTTTGAGACTTGATCCATGATCCCTGGGATTATGTATTTTAAGTACTGCTGAGACTATGGGTGTGGCCTGAGGCAGATAGCGTAAGGCAGAGAGCCTGATATAATAGAAAGAGAGACAAAGAAACAGACTAAAGCTGTTGCGCTCTGCTCCCTGGTTGTTCTGTTGCCTCTGTCGCCATTGTTGCCCTTCCACTGCTATGAACTACTGCTCTCTGCCATGTGCCTCTCTGTCTTGGAGCCAGCCGAGTATGGACTGAAATCTCCAGTAACTGTGAGCTAATAAACCTTTCCTTCCTTCATTTTGAGTGTCAGGTATTTGTCCCAGCAATGAGCAAAAAGTAGCTAAGACACTGCCTATACTTGGGAGAGGTCTGTAGTTAGAATTTAATCAAATTAAAATTATAACTCAGTGTTGCCGTTCTACCTGCACCTTTTCAAGTATGTATTAACTATATAGGATTAGTGGCCACCATACTAGACAGAAGAGACCATTTCTATCATTTTAGAAAGTCCTTTTAGACAGAACTATTCTCAAAAACAAGGGCGATATGGTTTACAAGAAAAGAGGCATCTCCTGATTCAAGGATGATTTATTGAAGAATCTCAGCACTAGAAAGACCTGCCTGCTGTTAACCCCCATAAGGGATGCTCTGTCTTCCACATCTTGGTTCCTTCCAGTGAGGTGGCTCATTCTGCTCAGGAAAGCCTGATTCTTTGGTATATAGTCAAATCTTCCTTCACACAAGAGCTCCTTGGTGGCTGTACTTCTGCACTCTGGAAAATGTTTCCAGTAATGCCCAAATTTTGCAGAAGTTTTAACCCACTTAGAAGAGCCATCAGCCAAATCTTGGGCCTGAGATCTGGATCCTTCATACCTCCATTTGTCATGTTGCCTGAGCCCCTCTATAACTGCTGCATTTCAGTCTGGCCATGTTGGGACTGGATCTTTTCTAAGGGTTTCTTCTGTCTGATGGTCCAATGATTTTGCATGCTCTTCAGAGGACAGCAGACTCCTTGAATTATGGATGAACGCAGATAGAATGGACCATTCTGACCTTGGTTGTTAAGCAGCAACCAAAACCTACTGGACCCAATGTGGCCTCTAAGTAGCTCCTGCTTACTTGATAGAAATCGCAGACCATCATGGAGGAGGAGCCTCTCTTCTCCTTCTGGCCTCCAGCTGAGGAAGAGTCAAGTATATTTTGTATCTGTGCCCATGTAGGGTCAGACATCCTCAATAAGTGGTCTATGCCAAAGCACACACATTCTCTGGATTTATTTATTTACTTACTTAATTTTTATTATTATTTTTTCTTATTTCAGAACCTTTGTTTATTTTAATTTTTTTTCAATTTTTTTATTGTTTAAATTTAACAATGGTTATATTACATATTTTCATCATCAGATCAGTTTAGATTAATACATATAGGTATATAAGATTGATCAAACAATTAAACATTAACCTTTCTAAATCCACATTACTTTTATTTTTCTTTTCCCCCTTCTTTTCTTTGAAAGTTGACATATTGCATATTGTCCTCACAATCGTTCTATAGAGTGCAGTGTGTGGGCATGACCCACCTCCCTATTGATGTTGCATAGAAAAAAGAAAGAAAGAAAAAAAAAGGAAAGAATATACTTCTCTTTGGACTAAGAGGAAGCAGATACATACACAGTCAAAGGTTTTGCAATTGCAGTGTGCTACCAGTGAAGCTTGTGATGTTGGAGGCTATTGAATCTAAGCCTCCTAAAGCTCATCTCACCAATCTAGCTCTGCGTTCCATGCATTGTAATTAAGGATTTTTTTTTTTCTTGCTGGGTGGTCAAGGGCAAGTCGAAGCAAGACCTGTATAACTAAACATTCATTTTTTTTTTCTTTTTGTATCTTCCAGGGTCACATCCCCTCAGGATTAAATTTGAGACCATAGACAGTACTTTGTAGAACTGTTGTTAGTGTCAGCCTTCGGGACAAGTCACGACCATTGCTTGGCCATTTTGCTTTCTGTGAAAGCCTGAGAGAATGTTTTTCTCTGGGTGACTCTCCTTAGACGCACTGCAGTTCATTCATCCCTTTCCTCTGAGGTCCCATAATCTCCTTGACCAGGAAATTTGGGA
>PVJA010057189.1:0-10429 GCA_004027025.1 Myocastor coypus
AGAAAAATTTAAAAGTCTCAAATGAAAATGGGGTTGTAACATAATGACACCAGTCAGATACAGCAAAGGCTATACTAGGAGGAATGTGTATTGTAAATAATATTGATGTGCAGAAAGATTTCAAATAAATCCCTGATAACTATATCTTGAAAAATAAAGAAAAGCAAATCAAGCCCTAGATTCATACAGTGAAGAAAATAAATATCAGTGCAAAAATATATGAAGACAAAAATAATTCAGAAGATCCAAAAAGCAAAGAGCTACTTCTTTGAAACTTTAAACAAAATATATAAGCTTTCAGGTAGAATAAGAAAGAAAGAGGTGAAACAAAAAAGGAAAGTAAGATGAAAATGGAAACATTACAGCTGATACTAAAAAAAGAAAAATACACAAAATCATTACAGTTTAATATGAATAACTATAAAATTTGATGACCTAGAAGAAACAGCCAAATAGCTAGACACATATGCCTCGTCGAGAGTGAATGTGAAGAAATAGAAAATTTGAATAGTGTCACAGCAAATAGCAAAACAACTGAATCAGTAATACAATGTCATTTATCAAAAAAGGTTTTAAAATGAAGTGACCTCACTGCTGCATTCAAAACACTTGAAGGACCAAACTCAGTACTCTTTATTATTGTAAACAACAAAAGAACTTTTTAAAACTCAGTGTAGGGTAGCATTAATCTGTGAATAAAATCAAATACACTCAACAGTATAACAGAAAAGAAAGTACATGCCAATATTCTTGATGAAATCAACACAGAAAAAGTCATTAACAAAAGAGTACACAGCCAAATATAACAACACATTGAAAACATAATTCATGTGAATAAATGGCAGGAATGTAGGGATGGTTCAATTTACACAAATCAACACATCTGGTAGAGAACATCAGTAGAATAAAGGACGAACTCTGTCTCAAAAGATGCATAAAGATATTTGATAAAAATCAAAGTCCAGTTGTGAGAAAAATTGCTAAACAAACTAGTCATACAAAGAGGCATACCTCGACATGACGAAGTCCAATCATAATAGTATAATAGCTGGCATAATGCTGAAAGTATTCTTCTCTCAGACAGTGAATTTTTCATCATCTTCATTCAACGAAGTAGAACTAGGGCTCACAATTGGATAAATCAGACAAGAAAATAAAATAATGCACCCAGTGGGAAAAGAAATTAGGAGATGGGGCCTAGGTTCTGGAAAGGATCATAGCAACCTGATTATGGTCACTGTATTTAGTACTCTGCCCATTTCCCTCTGTCTCTGCCTGACATTTTCTGTCCCTGGATGCCAGCAGGTGACTATCTTTCCTCTGCTGCTCTCTCTGCCATCATGCCTGTGCCTCACCAAAGACCTAGACACATGGGACCCAGCCCACCACCCACTGATACCTTCAAACCCAAAAGAGAAAATAAATCTTTACTCCATTAAGTTATCTCAGCTATTTTGTCATAGCCATAAAAAGCTGAATATATACATGTGAATGGAATTAATGGATTGCATAGTAATTCTATATAACATTTTGAGGAATTTCCAGTCTGCTTTCTAAAGCTGCTATAACACTTTACATTCTGTAATTAGTGTTCTAATTTTCCCCATGGTAATTAGGTAGTCAAAGCTCTAGGGACTGGAGATTTAGCTCACTTGTGTAGCGCCTGCCTAGAAAATGTGAGGCCCTCACTTTCAGTCTTTTTTGCCAGAAACACCTAGAAACAAGAATACAACAAAGTTGAAGCTTTAAATTTAAAAAAGTAATCTTGGGGATGGAAGAGTATTTCATACTTTTTAGACTTGCACTTAGGAACCTCAAACTCTTACTTTGTTGTGACATTTGCACTGATTTATACAATTTTATGATCCAGTATATTTCTAAATACAAAGTTAGTGTTTTTCAGTCTGTTATTTCACTACCCACTAGTACTGAAAGTAGCCACATTTCTGAGTTGTGGTGACATCGGTACTTGTACATAAATATAACTAAGCTCTAATGATTTGGGATTTCTGTAAATTATAGGAAACAGACTTCACAGATATGAATAAACAAAGGATCTTGAGATTGAAAGATTATCCTACCTTATCAGGATGGACTCTAAATGCAAATTGGAGGCAGAGGGAGATTTGAAACAGAAGAAGGCAGTATAGTCACTGAAGCAAGAGGCTGTGCTGCTGGCTCTGGAAATAGGAGCGGAGACCGTGGGTTAGAAATGGTGTTCTACATGGTGAGACTCAAGGAAATGAACTGTGCTGAACAACAGTTGTGGAACAGATGGCATGGCAATGCCAGTATCTTGATTTGGGCCCTTGAAATGGGTCATAGATTTCTTACAGTTTGCCAGAAATACAAGAGAATAAGTGAGCAAAGTTTTAAGCCACAAGTTTATAGTAATTTTTATAGCACCAAAGGATATTGCTATAGCAGATAAGATATTTGCATTTTGGTAGGATTTGTGGAAGAGCTCTACTATATTATCCCAATGGAGATTCTAATGGTAATATCATGTGTGTAAGAGGTATTAATGAATTTTTTTTAAAAATAGAATTGTTGCATGCCATTCTGGGCCTGCCACTGGGGCACAGGAAGTCAGCCAAGGAGGCCAGGTGTGGTGGCACACATCTGTAATTCGAGTGCCAGGGAGGCTGAAAGCAGACATATTGCTATGAGTCCGAGATGCATAGGAAGACCCTGTACCAAATACATAAAAAATGAAAACAAAGAAAACAAAAAGAAGCTTATATTTTCATTAGTACATGTTTGTCCACTCCTCCTTGGTCAGAGGATTACCATCTGGAATATATAAAGAACAAGAAAAGATGAGATTCACACAAATAAATGACCTAATCAAAAAATGACTAGCTACCAGCAGCCATCAGGGAGCAGCAGACCTAATCTACCTTAGCAGGTCTACTTGGAAGGAGCTGTGGGAGAGGCTACCAACAGCCCCGGTAGTCCACCTGGACAGGGCTCAGCTGGAAGCAAGCAAATACAACAATCAGACCCAAGCGAGCTCCAGCCAGTATAGTTTGATAGATCAGTAGATCTAGGCCTGATAAGCTGAAGTGTGCGCTGGGCCCAGGCAAGATCAGACCAAGGCAAAGACCTACAGGACCATCCTCAAGGAACAGAGATGGTAGCAGGTTACTGGGGCAAATTAGTCTGCCAGGAATATTTCAGGTTCATGCAGAGGAGGTTCTCAACAGAACTCAGGGAACAAATTTAAAATAATTCCCAGTTCAAGATTTGTTTTGTTATACACCTATCATGTTTGCTTCTGTGGCCTAAAGTACAAACTCGCTAGTTACAAAAGCTTGTCAATTTCTAAATTTAAACAACTGTCACTAATATTGATAATTATACTATGGTAAGTAGGAAATTATATCTGCCTTACCCATCTATTCTTCCTGGGGTAATAATATTGAGAGGTGCTTATGTAATAACTTCAACAAAACTCTACACTGAAAGATGGATGACAGTGTCAAACAAAAACCAATATAGCACTCAAGAGAAAATACAAAATCTTGGGAAATACACAAAGCAATCATTTCTAACACAGGAGAGAGATCTAAAATACAGATTCTTTACACAGAGGCTCTAACTGTAGCGATATAGCTAACTGCTATCAAACTTTCACATAAAAGGTATCACAGAAGTGAAAATAAAGAGTTCTCTTTGACATAGAAAATGATCAAAAGAAAGAACAAAAGGCAATCTCAGGCCCCAAGCTCACCCAGAACAAACCTAGGAGACATCAACATAGAAGACATTGGAAGTCACATGCCTGAAATCTCTGACATAATTGCAACTGAAGTAAAGGAACAACTGCAAAAGGATATAGCAAAAAATTGATCAGAAATAATCGAACAGGTAAAAAAAAAAAGAATTACAATGAAAACTTTAAAGAAAGAATTACTAAGCATTTCTAAAGAAGAAACTGACCAAAAAAAAAAAAAAACAGGGAATAGAAAAATGATGAAAACCTTGAAATCTGGAACGACCAACATAGGAAACAAATAAAATGCATGAAACAGATTCAAAGAGCTACACAGAAAATTTAAAACTCCATTGAAAGTTGGCAAAATTATTTGAATGAAAGTGAAGATAAACTTTCGGACTTTGAAGATATAATTGTCACTAGTGAAACGATAAGGAAAGATCTGTTTAAAAAACTAGAATCGAGAAAAAATGATTCAACAGCTATAAGACTGTGCAAAGATGAGCAACATAAAATGAACAGGCATCAGTGAGAAGGAAGGAGAAAGCACAAACAACACACAAAGAACATTGCAGAATAGCAGAAAACTTCCAAAACATGGGGAAACAATCTGACTTTCAGGTAACTGAGGCATACAGAGCTCCAAGTAATATCAACCTAACTAAATCTACACCGAGGAATATAATATTTAAGATCCCAGAAATTCAACACAAGAAAAGCATAGTAAAAGCCACTAGAGAAAAGAAATAGACCATATTTAAAGGAAAACCCATCAAAATTACAGCAGATTTCTCCTCACAACCGCCAAATCAAGAAGGGCATGGACCAAAATACTTCAGGAAAACAAATTTCAACCCAGATTAATGTACCCTCAAAAACCCTATTTCACATTTGGTGATAAAATAAAATACTTCCATGGCAAAGAATAAGTGAAGAAATTCATGATGACAAAATCAGCCCTACACAGTATACTAGATGGCATTCTAGAAAGGGATCAAAATGACCAAAGTTCCAAGAAGGACAGCAGAAAGAACTCATTAAACATGGCAAATAATTAAATGCAAATAGAGTCAAATCCAAAAAACACATGATCATCTCAATAAATGTAAAATAGTTTTTTTTGTCAAAGTCCAGCACTCATTAATGACAAAAGCCCTACAGCCAGAGTAATTCTAAATGGGGAAAAAAGAAAACTTTTGCTTTCAAACCAGGTAAAAGGATGTCTTCTGTCACCACTCTTATTCAATATAGTTCTGGAATCATTAACTAGAGATGTTGGACAAGAGGAAGAAATGAAAGAAATAAGAATAAATAAAGAAGTGAAACCATCATTATTTGAAGCCAACATGATACTCTACCTCGACACCCAAGAACTTAAACAACCTCATAGAATTAATAAACAAATTCAGTGCATAACATGATAGAAAGTCAACACCCAAAAATCAATAGCATTTACCTAAAAATCAATAGAATTTATTATCTCTACACAGATAATAAACTCACTGAAAGAGAAATTAGAGAAAAAATGTCATTCAAAATAGTATCAAAAATTATATATATATATATATATATATATATATATGTGTGTGTGTGTCATTTATATATATATACATATATATATATATATGTATATCTGAATTAATCTAACAAAGGAAGTAGAAGATTTATGTAATAAAAATTGCAATACTCCCCAAAAAAAGAGATTGAAGAGGATTTCAGAAAATGGAAATATATCCCTTGCTACTGGATAGGAAGAAAAAAAATTGTGAAAATGACTGTAATCTCAAAATTATTACGCAGACATAATGCAATCCCTATCAAAATACCAAAGTGTATCTTACATATCTAGATATATATTTCTTGAAATTTATTACAAACCAGAAAAGACCTAGAAGGGCAAAGGGAATCTTGGACAACAAAGGCAAGGCAGGAAACATTACAATCCCAGACTTGAAATTATACTGTGAAGCTACTGCGGTAAAATCAGTATAGCACTGGCAATAAGGCAAACCTGAGGATCAGTGAAACAGAATAGAAGATGCAAATAGAACTACAAACACACTCAGCCATCTTATCTTTGGCAAATGTGCCAACCATGATCACTGCAAGAAAGTGGTGCTGAAAAAACTGGCACTCCACATTGCCAAAAGCTAAAGCTAGAGCTGAGCCTATCACCATGCACTAAACTAAAGTAAAAATGGATTAAAGATCTAAACATTAAAACAAAATACTAAATCTCCTGGAAAATATAAGTGAAAACTTTGAAGACAGGAGGAGTAGGCAGATTGCTCATGAACAAAATTCAAGTTTCATGGGAAATACTCCAAAGAATCATCATCTGGGATTTTGACTTATTTAGAGGTTTCTGCATATCAAGAGAAATCACCGAGAGTGAAAAGACAACCCACAAATTAGGAAAAAAAATCATAATGAATAATCACTAATATGAAAGACTTCTATCTAAATCATATAAAGAACTAAAAAAAATTAAATGCCCCAAATTTAGAGTCAATTCCAAAATGGGTATCCTAGATGAATATCCACTTCTCAGAGGAAGAAACACAAGTGGCAAATAAATTTAAGAAATGTTCCACAGCACTAGTCATTTGAGAAAAGTGAATCGAAGTAACACTTAAGTATCGTGTCAGCCCAGAAATAACAGCTATCACAAATAAATCAACTTATAACAAGTGCTGGAGAGGCTTTGAGGAAAAAGGTACACTTCTCCATTGCTGGTGGGAAGGTAGACTGGTATGACTATTATGGAAACCAGCATGGACACTCCTCAAAAAACTAGGACTGGAAATCCCATTCAACTCAACTATTCCCCTTCTGGGATTTTCCTCAAAGGAACTGAAAACATCATACTATGGTTGATATATGTACACTCATGTTTACAGCAGCATGATTTGTCCTGGCCAAATTTTTGAAACAATCAGAATGCTCACCACCTGAGGAATGGATGAAAATGATGTGGTATTTTTATACAGTGTAATATTACTCAGTTCTACAAAAAGACAAACTCATGGCCTTTATAGGTAAGTGGATGCAACAAGAGGCTATACTCATAGTTGAAATAAATCAGAGACATATGTATAAATATCATATTGCCTCCCTATTGTAAGAACCTGAAAGAACAAATAAAACCTGAAAGGTATAAAGATACAGTAAAATGGAAAAGAATGACCCTAAGGATTAAACAATGAAGATAAGAGAAAGGAAAAAAGATAGGGAAAAATGAAGGGGAGAAATCTTGCAATTATATATACAGGATGGCTGAGATGATTGTATTGAAAACTACTAACAATTTTTTGAAAATAGCCGTTATCTTCACAATTTTCACCTTGACTTACTCTGTATGCTGATATTTGAGATTTGAGCAGCTATATCAAGACAGCAATGAGTAACACAAAACCCATGGTTGAATACCTCTCATGTTGGTCTTCTAAATGTGTAGTGTATCTAATGTCTTATCAATCATTATAATCTCTTTAAAATAATTTTTTCAAAACACAAGAAAAAAATTAAGTTTTCTTCAAGTAAGCATTAATATTCAATTATTTATCCAACCTTGCATAACTATATCTGGTAATCTGGGCAAAAGATTTAATGTTAAAAATAGATAATATACCATTGTTAAATAGCTATTCCTATTTTGAAAATCTGTAACACATGTATTGTATGTTACTCTGTTTCTGTCATGTTTTCTCATTTTTTTGCTTCTGTTTTTATTCTTCAAATTAAAATTAAACTAAATTTTTAAATGGCCTAATGAAATGAATAAATAATTTGTGGAAGAGGTATAAATAGCCTGTGACTACATGAAAAAAATGTTCACACTCACCATTAAAGTAATGCAAATTAAAATGACACTGAGATTACATTTTATCCCAGAAAGAATGGGTAAGACCAGTCAATTGAATAATAAGAGATACTAGTGGGGCTAGGGGAAAAAGAAGACTTTCTACACATTTGGTTGATATGTGAAGTAATATACCTTCTATAAAAATTAGTAAATTTTTTCAAAAACCTAAGCTAGAAATTCTTTTTTTCTGAAAAAACTGAAACCCTCATACCACAGTGCTCTATGTGCCCTTATGTTTATAGCAGCACAATTGTCATAGCGCAATCCTGGAAACAACACAGATGCCCATCAACTGAAGAATGGATAAAGATGTGGTATTTTTACACAATGGAAAATTACTCAGCTATAAAACAGGATAAATTTGAGTCTTTCATTGATAAATGAATGCAACTAGAAAACATACTGTAAGAGAAACACAGCAGACCAGCATGTTCAAACATCATGTCATCTCTTTAGTGTAAGAATGTAAAAGAGAAAAATGGAATCTGAAGGGTACAACAGATACTGAGAAAAATGAACGAACTTGTTCAACAAGAAAGAGTTACTGAGCTGAAGAGAAGGACAGGATAGGGAGTGGGGGAAAGGGATATATCTGTGTATGTGGGCGGGATGGTTTGGACAACTGTACTGTACATTTCTGCTGATTTATGGAAAGCAGCAGATGATAATTAATTTGCTTTGTATCTTTTTTTGCAAATGATTGTACTTTTTCTCCTTTTAATTTCTTATACATTTCTTTCTCCTTCCAGTTTTACATGCATATCTGGCAATATGAATAACTTGTTGGAAGACAGCACTGTGTTACAACAAATACTGTGAAATTCATGTTACTTTGTTCAGTGAAATTCTGTATCTCTTGTAATTTTTTCTGCCTTAATTCTAATTTGAGCTCTTTTTAAAAATAAAGAAATGAAAGAAAACCTCTAGAAATTCTTTTTGACCACATCATTCTCATTTTAGGTATTGACCCAAAAGAGTCAAAGACATCATATTACAGCAGTATTTCATACCCATGTTTATAATAGCACAAGTTGCAATAGCTAAATCTTGGAAATGGCATATATGTCCATGTACAGATGAACGGGTAAAGCAAAGAAGCCTTTTATTTCCCACCAAACCACTCATTCAACATGGCAATTTGCTCTTAAAATTCTGCATTTGGAAAGTTCACATAGCTCTGTAACTCTTTTATGAATCATATCCAAGATTCTATGAAACAAAATGCCCATTTCCCCAAATCATTGTGTACACATGAAAGATTTTTTGAACTTTTTCTTCACAGCCAGCGATCGTTAGAATAATGCTCTTTGTCTTCTTGTACCTTTAGTGGAAGAAGTATTGCCTAATAGTTTGCAAATTCAGGCTTTGAAATCAGATAGCCATCAAAACATGTTAGAAAATGCAATGTATGTATATCAGAGTTTGTTATGTGGTCATTAGAGATCAGCTTTTATAAATTCTCTGTACAGAGCCCGGTGCATAGCAAACATTAAAAGCTGCCTTACAGCTACTGTCATTACAACGGGGAGGTTGTTAGTGACAGTTACATAATTGGCTAACAGCTCAAGTTCTGAAAACAGTCTGTGTGAGTCTGGATCCTGGCACAGAAAAAATACTAGATGTGAAGCTCTGCGTGAGTCATTTGTTAACTCTGTATCATTTTATTCTTTATAAATTAGTGTTAGCATTAGAACTAGTTCACAGAGTTGCTATTGCTGCTTACCTAGCACCTAGAAGCTCAAAAAATGCAAATCTTTACATATTATTTCATGAAGATCTGTCTTAAATCCTGTATTAGTTACTGTTTGATCGTTGCTGGGACAAATACCCAACACTCAAAATGAAGGAAGGAAAGGTTTATTTAGCTCACAGTTCGTAGAGGTTTCAGTCCATATTCGGCTGGCCCAAGGCTGAGTGGAGCAGGGCAGAGAGCATCCAGTTCATGGCGGCGGAACAGCAACAAAATGGCGGCAGAGGTAGCCAACCAACACGGCAGCAGAGCAACAGCAACAGCTAGAGCTACAGTCTGTCTCTCTGTCTCTCTTTATATTACATTCAGGCTCTCCGCCTTAGCTCCTGCCCTAAACTACACCCATAATCCCATCAGTACTAAAACCTATAATCCCAGGGATCATGGATCAAGTCTCAAACTCTAGAAGTCCCCGCCCAGTGACTCCATGAGGCTTTGGGGGGACAACTAGACATAAACCATAACATTCCACCCCTGGATCCCCAAAGTCTCATACATATCCCTTTTTACAAAAGACATTTTAGTCCATCTGGAAGCATTGCCGAAGTCCCAATAGTTTCAGCATTGCTGAAAAGTCCAAATCCCAAGTTTCCTCGAAGATCCAAGGCAAATTTTCATCTGTGTGCCCCTGTACAATACAAGAGTCAAACATATCCAACATTCAAAGGCATAAGATAAACATTACAATTACATTGCAAACAACAGGGTAATACAAAACATTGGGACCAACACATGTCCAAAATCCAGCAGGGAAAACATTAAATCCCATAGTCCCAACTGCAGAATCCGAAGCAGTCTGCACTGAGTTGTGAGCATCATGCAACTCTGCTCCTACGGCACTCTTGGTGATAATTCCCATGGCTTCTCTCTTAGGCTGGCTTTGCTCCCTCTTAGCACGATCCACATTCTTGGCTTTTCCAAACTTCTGGGGTTTCCACTGAATTGGCTTCTCACTCTCTGCTTCACACACTGCCCTCTCAGGAGCACACTGCCTGGCCTCCCAGGCCTTTTTCTGAAATCGAGGTGGAAGCCTTCTTAAACTAACAGCTCTTGCATTCTGAATGCACCTAAAACCAATGCCACGTGGATGATGCCA
>PVJA010057190.1:0-10534 GCA_004027025.1 Myocastor coypus
TGGAAAGAGTTACATTGACTGTGTAAAACATTGCAAGGATAATTAGGGATTAATAGCGAGTTTGATGGCTACTTTCTAGAGTTTTTTTCCCCCCTGAAACTGGAGAAAATTGCTAAAATTATTTAAAGTCTTGTATCTCTTTATCATTAATATTTAAAAAACCAGAAAATATCTTTGGCTCCCTTGCTGTGTTCCCCAAGCTCTGTTTTGGTGCTTTGAGAGGAAGAAGGTGTGAGTCATGCTTCAGATTCACTTTACAGATTTAGTGGTGGGTATATTTTCCCATATAGGCTCCTGAGATTGTTAGAGCTTTTGACTGTTTTGTTCGTGGTTCTGAAGGTTAGCCTTAATTGCTAACTTCTTTGGCTCTGGAGCTCACTCAGAGATTCATAAAGCATGCTAATGGGTGTATCTAGATGGGTTGGGGAGGCATGGCCTTGGGTGCTACATCTGGTGTCTGGTCTCTGGCCCTGGTTGTTTGCCCTATTTCCTAACCATGAACTGAATGGCTTGGCTCTACTCTGACCTTCCACTTTGATGTTCTTGAAGCCAGTTGACAATGTACTGAACTCTTTGAAACCATGAGCCAACTAATCCTTTTTCTGAAGTTGTGGGTGTCATGTGTATTTCCCCAGCAAAAGGAAAATTGATTAATTTCCCTAGTTGTATCCTTAGGGTCAAGAAGAGCACCTTGTCTTGTACACAGCACATAGTTACTAAAGATTTGTTGAGTGATTCAAACAATTAATAATAGTTCATTCACAAGAGACAATTAAAAACTGAAAATAATATGTATCCTAGCTTCAGTATAGACTAAGATCCAAGGCTGTTCAAACAGAAAATGGTGGGTACTGACTGCCACTGCTAGACAAGGGATTATGATTTGCCCCTGAGTGCTTGTATCACTTGCAAATCCACATGTAGAAGGCTTGCCCCCCATTATGACGGCATTAGGAGGAAGGTATTTTGTGAGGGGATTAGTTCATGAGGATGAAGCCTTCATGAATGGGATGACTGCCCTCATGAAAGGGACCACAGAGAGCCCCATTGTCCCTCCTGCCATCTGAGGGTACATGGAGAGGACAACTATCTATGAATCCTCACCATGCATGAAACTTATTGGCACCTTGATCTTGAAAGTATCAGCTTTAGAACTGTGAAAAATAAATGTTTGTTGATTATGACCCCCCCCCCCCAGTCTATTTAATTTTAGCAGCTGAATCAGCTATGATAGCATTCTTAGTGATAGACCTGGAGTTGGCTAAGCATGTCCAAGTAGCACAGAACAGGGAGGATGATGTGGGAGAGGCTTGGGCAAAGCAGTGTGTGGGAAGAGGCGGGGTGCAGAGGAGCAGCTGGAGGTGTTGGGCCGAAGGCTTGTCCAGGATATGCCATTCAACATTACATGGATTTAATCAATCTAGCTTCAGAGCTCAGTTAGCGTGGCTTGAATCTACATGGCTAGAATGGGAGCAGAGGGCTGGGAGCAGCAGTGTGTAGGATGGTGGGGACCTTTCTTTTAATATCTTCTGACTTTCACCTGCTTCCTGTGTTGGGGAGTCTTCCTGCTCTCTTCATGCAGGAAATGGGGGCAATATTTATCCAGCCATTTCTGAACAAAGGAGCATCAGTATGAGAACCACTTTAGAATTCCTAGGTAAAGAGCTGTGTACAAAGACAGCATTTTTGTAGCAGCAAGTGGTGAAAAATAAGGAGCATCTCAAAGAATATTATCATACAACTTGATTTTTGCATAGAGAATTCAGACAAACTGCTTTTGCAGACTTAAATAATCCCAGGATGAAAGGTACTGTATAAATGCAAAATATTATTATTATTATCATCCAGTGGTAGAAAAGAAGGGCATTTCAAAGAATGTTTCAGTACAATACAATTTTATTTTGCACAGAGAGTTCAAGGGAGAGAGCTTTATTTTATAGATTTAAATAATATCATTATGGAGCTACAGTAAAATAAATAATACAGATATGGTGTTAAAATAAATAATACAGTTAGGAGGCTTAAATAAATAATGCTGCAGAGAGAAGAGAAATTAAGAGTTCTGGAAGAAGACAGGGGAAGATGCAATTTTGAATTATAAGTGATAGAGAATCGAGGTCCAAATAATCCTAAAGTATTCCAGATATAGATACATAGACAAAACAAAAAAGTTGGGGTCACAAGAGTTCACAGTTAGGTAGTTGACCGGACTGCTTTTCTTTTTAGTTGCACGTTTTCTTGATTGTTTCGATAACTCTGAAAGCAGTATCAATTTTTTAGGCTGAAAAGTTAAAGTTAATAAAATTCATCATTGTGCAGCATTTATGTTTAAAAAGTCCCTTTCCTCCTCTACTAACCTTTATCCCTTAATCAGTCCCCATGTTAGTACCTAGTTATGGGAAAAAATGACCTACTTTTCTATAAATTCTGAGCACTGATTTTTAAAAAAACCCAACTTTACCCCAGCTTTTCTCACTGGTGGACTTTGGACCTGGCTGAATTTTGTGGTTCTGGAATTTCTTTCGAGACCTAGACTCTTATCTGTGGGACAGATTAAAGCACTGCAGGCAGAATATGCAAATCTCTTCTTCAGCTTTAGATGTGAGCTGAGTGACTGCTCCGACCAGCAAGTCTGAGACTGGAAATGATGTGGGCGCGCTCCGGAGGGACCAAGGGAAGGGCTGCCCTTTGCGTAGTGGCTGTGAGCTGGGCATTAGGATCAGAGGAACTGGGTTCCTGAAGAAGGGAAGAGACACAGGCAGTGGTAAGAGGACCAGGGAAGCAGGGATTTGAAGCTCAGCTGAGATTTCATCCTTCCAAAATGAGTGCCCCATTCTATCTAGGCTGCGGGCAAGGGAACAAACTGTAAAGACAGAGGGAAACTTCAGGCTCTTCCTCAGAGGTTGGAGACTCTTGAAGCCCTGATTGTAGCATCTTTGTCTTGGTTGAAGGGATGCATGCCCTTAGGTTGATGTGGTGCCTTATAAAATGTCTCCCAACAGTCTTATGTGCTCAGGGATTTGGGGGAGATGCCAGTATCCTGATGTTTGATGCTGGATTTGTTCACCAATGGGCTAACAGCTAAGGGTGCTGTTGGGAGGCGGAGCATGGTGGGAAGAGGCGGGTCTCTGTGGGCAGGGCCTGGACAGACATCCGTTTCCTTTCTGCTCCCTCCATTCCCCTCTGCTTCCAGCCTGAGGCCTGTGAACTGCTTGCTGCCGCCTTACTCTGCTTTGGAACCAGCCAGCTATGCACTGAAGCGTCTGTAGACTGTGGGCCCGAGTCAAGTTCTCTTCCTCTACATTGTGGGTATTGGGAGCTGTGTCTCAGGGTGGAGAAGGTAACTAAAGCAGAGTCTGAGGCTGTAGAGGAGCGGCAAAGCACAGCATGCAGGGCCTCAGAACATGGTGGACGGCTCTGTGCAGCCCACCCCCAGGCCAAACACTGGCAAGCTGGTGTCACCCCTGGTGACTTCTTAAACTCTCGGGAGAAGGAAAGAAGACTCTTGTTGAGGAGTATCAATTCTTTGCTGGAAACTGTCCCCAGGGGTTCTCTTCTCATTCTCTACCTAGTTGTACTTACAAACACCAAGGTACCACAGTATATGGAAGAACAGCACAGAAAACCCTCAGCTTCCTGAAGGCAGGGCAGAGTCCCCTGCTTGCAATAGCTCCTTGCTGGCATTACGTTTGGTCCCCATGTCTTTTAGCCAAGCTTGGTCCTCTCTAGCTTGGTTGCCACAGCATGTTTAGATAACACACTCACATTGCAACTTACTGTATCTGCTTTTTTGTAGTAGGCTGTCTTGCTGGATGGGACTTGGGAACTAGAGGATAAATTCTTTCTCACCTCCTCTGCATCATGCAATTCTGGCCTAGACACAGGCCAGTTGTGTATCAGAGAATTATGGTTCTGAAAGGAAGGAGGAAGCTGTGGCTAGGAGAAGAATCCAGGTGGGAATTGCAGGAGTTGCACTGCCAGGTCCTCTATCTTAATGATGTTGTAACTTTGGTCTGAAGTGCCAACTTGGTGAGGTTAGGGTTCTTTCAGAGATAATCCCAAAGAGGGGGAGTTTAGATGAACCCCAGACAGCATTATTTCTGCAGAGCCGGGAGATGACAGACACGACGTAGTCTTATATAACTTGGAGGGGAAAGGAAACACACACACACACACACACACACACACACACACACACACACCTCCAACAAAATAGAAAGGCAGGGAAAATATAAATAAAAAAGAGTGCAAAGTTTTATTGTTAACCGCTACTTGTCACCTCCTGGAACTACAGTGGTATCTAAGAAATATGTGGCATGCTAATAGGAAGTAATTTACCCAAGGATGCTTTTGTGCCTTGAATTGCTTTCCCCACTCGGCTTCAAGGACTTTTCCAGTGTGTATGCATGAAGACTTCGAGGTGCTTCAGAAAGCTTCCCAATTTGTGCACAATGTGACTTTTACAAGGCCATTAAACTCATCCCAGGCAAAAGTGCTTTGGAAACCAAAGATACATGGGATCTCGAGAAGTCAGAGAAGGCAGACAGAGATGATAAAATTATGACCACACACTCTTGGCCAAAGTGACTTTAAGGCATTGACTTTTCCAAGTACTCACCTGGTCAGTTGTGTGATTTTCCCTTCCACAGAGCTGAGTGTGTCCTCAACTGGATCTTTGATTTGGAAAGTACTATGGTTTCTTTTTAGCTGTCGTTGTGTGCACACTCAAAGCTGCAGTTAGAACCCAGCACATAGAATGGCCCCAGGACTTACTTAGCTCTCAACCAGGAAATAATCTTAGCACTATGATGGCCCCAGGCACTGGGGACAGAACCCCTCAAGCATCCCTGTGCAGTAGTCACAAGATCTTAAGTCTTTCTGCGAAGAAGGACCATACAACTGAGGGAAAAAGGGAAGAAGGCAAGGGGAATGGTGGTGGAGAGAATGAGGTGAACAGGACTGAAGAGTGAAGAAGAAGGCAGAAAAGCAAAAGGGGGCCATGGAGATGTTGAGAAAGCAGGGAGAGAGAAACAGAAAATTGCCACGGCCGCAGAGTGGAGGACAGGGAGCAGAAGGGGGTGGGAGAGATCAGAAGACTGTCTTGCTTACCTCTTTTCCCTCAAGTGGCTTTGTGTTCCTGCTCTGTAAACACAGGAAGGGCATGATCCGAATATAGAAGCCATGGAATTATTAATAGTGCAGAGAACAAGAGGGCAGCCTCCATGGGTTGGTTAGCCCACGGAGAGAGGGGCAGCCAGCCCGAGTACGGCCGTGCTTGCTTCATCCTTCCCCCATCTCGATATCTAAAGTCTCACTGCACCCAGACTCCCTTTTTCCAATGGATCCCCCTCCTGCACCCCCAGCGAAGTAGGGGGCTGCACCATCTGCAGATGTCTAAGTGAACTGGAAAGGCAGCAGGAAGCCACAAGCAGCTTACTGCATGATCGGGGCATTCTCTGAGGCAGCTGCTGCCTCCGAGGTGAGCATTGGGGTGGCTGGGCTGGGTGACAGTGTGCCTGTTTGGTCTCACTGCTCAGTTGGGGAGCAAGTCTGTGGCTGTGGAGATACCAGGAAGAGGACCTGAGGGTGGACATGGGGTGGGGACTAGGCAGGGACAGAGGAAGGGAAAGAAGAAGGGAGTCTTTAATTTGTACTCTGGCCCATGTATCTCTCCCTGTGTCCTAGCTTGGGGGGAGGGGAAAGAAATGAGCCCTTCATCAATTTTTAATAAATTGAAATGACAAATAATCCATTTAATAAATTATTAACTGAGAAAATTACTGAAAACTGAAATATCAAACAATCGTGAGCAAATGCTTAAAGCAGCGTGTTTATTAATAACGCGTCCTGCTGTGGCAGAGTGCTGACGTGTTGGATCCCACACGGCTACTGGCTGACCCCAGCAGGGCCCAGTATGGTGGGGGTTGTGGGCTGGGGCTGCTGCCAGGCTGCATCTGGGTGCAGGTGTGGGGTCAGTGGCACACGGGACTTGCAGCTGACGGCTTGCTGACAGCTCTTGGGCAAGGGTAGCTTCCTGGACGTGACAGCTTGATAGGGACCCGGATGAGCTCTCTAGATTCTTCCTGCACAGTGCTGGAAGGCAGCGGGAAACAGTCCTAGTCCATGGCATTTGGTTCTTTAAATTAAGGGCTGTATGTCCCAAATAAATTATATATTATGCAATGCTCTATGTACAGATGACCCTCAATGTATAATAATGCTCAGCCCAATTAACCCATCATAAATTGAAATAGCCAAAGGTCAAAAATGTGCTTAGTACCCATAACCTACCTTGCGCCCTGGTTTAGCCACACGGCCCACCGTGGAACCTGATGGACAGTCTGTTGGCCCAAACAACATAAAGTCATATTAGGCAAGGAGGTTGTTTCAATCACAGTCATTGAATTATCCTGTTTGCTATTACCCCCACTTTGCAGATAAAGGAACGAGGGCACAGGGAGGTCAGCTGTATGCGCTGCTCTTCTTTGTGCTTGTGGGTCTGGTAGGGAGTTGCATCTCACGGAGGTTGCCCAGTGCTGCAAGGGAGGATGGTATCTGCCCTGCAGGACAGGTGTGGATAGGCTGGTGGGTGATTTACAAAGACCAAGGCCCAGAGCAAAGATAAAGATGAGAGTTTATTTAGATCAGAGTAGCTTGTCAAGAAGGACAGCAGGCCAGACAAAGGGAAATACACGCACGAGAGGAGGGCTGGTGTTCTTAAAGGGAAAGGCGTGGAAGGACGGAGTGCACTGGATGCAGCTCATGGGAGAAAGTTCCGAGGACAGGACCAGTGATTTGGACACAAGTATGTAGATAGTGAGCGTGGATGGGATAAGTTGCAGGTTTTAAAATCAGCCCAAAGGAGAATAACTGATGTGGGTCCCAGTGGAGACCCAGTTGGCCTCTTTCTGGTTACTTAGTACTCTATGGTAGCCATATCACTAGCTGGGGAAAAGGTGGCAATTCAGAACAGAAGTACAGCTTCTCCAGAATGCATATCACTTTGACATCCTCCTCAAAGGGAAACATGCTCAGTTGAACCACTGCAAGTGGGAGACTGTTTGTACATAGGGGTGTTGCCAACACAATCTGCCACAAGGAAGGACAGCTGAGCCCACTGTTGCTGGCAGGCCTCACAGGTAGGAGAGGGCTGGGGGTGGTGCTGGCATGGAAAGGCCAGATGCTTTGCACGCTCCCTCAATGCCTGATGGCTTTAGATTTCCAGCTGAAATCTGCTCCTGAGTGGCTGTGTCTCTGCAGAGCGGAGCCTCCCTTCCCCTCGTCAGAGCTTTTGCTTTGTACATAGTCATGCAAACCTGTCTGGCATGACTGAGGGCATCACAAGGTGGCTAAGGGGGACCCTGAATACATTTCTGGGCTTACTCCCTTGTGTTGGCTCTGGCCTGTCATGGTAAGAGATGAGGGCTGTCACCGCCCCTGAAGCGCATGCCCTCTCTAGAAGCATAGCCCAGCCAGGCTGCCTCTGCTGTCCCTAGGCTGCTGTAGCCTGGAAACACATCTCCATTTCAGCCCTGCTGTGGGGTTTCGGGCAGTCAGGTCAGCTGACCTCCTGATGTCCTAGTTCCTTTATCTTTAAAATGGGGATAATAATAAAGAGGGTAATTTGATGACTGGGATTGAAACAGTCCCATTATATAAATACAATACAGCAGTTTGGGATGACAGGCTGTAAGCTCGAAGTTGGTGCTGCAATGGGTATTTTTAGGAAGGAGGGAAGGGGGAGGGATGAGTGGTTTATAAATGTTTGTTGCATTAAAAATGTGCTACTTTGAATTGTGCAGAACAGAGTATCATTTGTTTCTAGAAAAAATTCACTGCTGTGGAAATGAATTAGTTTACATTGAATATGTGATGGTTCAGAGAAAGGGATATTAACCCAATTTGCATTTCTTTGAACTGAAATAAATTATTGCCTTGTTATTTGAATTAGTTGGGTCAACTGAGTGTGATTGGGCAGACCCCCTGTGGGCAAGGCTGGCCTTGGGATGGGAGGTTTACAATAGGATAAATGTATGCGGACCAGCAAGCATCTTCCAAATGACGGCTCATTAACCGTCTGGGAGTCTGAGGATCCCTTTGGGGGTCTGAAGAGACAATTTGCACCTCCACCCACTGCAGTTGTGCATGGACCTGAGCAGCCTCTCCGAGAATCTTTCAGCCTGTGATGGATCAAGAGCAAGTGTCCCCATGCTGGAGAAGGCAGCATTCACTGTTTCGATGCTTCATGGCTGAATCATGGCCCAGATTGGTGAGAAGCCAATTTCTGAGCCCTCCCCCTTATCTGTGGAAACTAAATAGGACTTTGATTCTAAAAAGAAAGTAAAAGGACAAGTAAAGGCAAGTTCACATGTGTGCCATGAGTCGGGGATTCAGATGTTTTGAACTAGTTGTACCCAAAGTATCCCAAGTATCCAAAAGACCTGACTAAGCTGCCTGCAGCCTTATCAGTCTCCAGAATCAACTAATAGCTGACAATTGCAGGTGGACACCTAAGGCGAAGATATGCCTAGAAGAAGTAGAAGGTACGAGTATTCAGAGACATGTGCCTGGACTTCCCTGTCAGCCAACTGGCCCATAACAGTGTAAGCTACCCAAGTCTGTGCTAGTGGGTATGAAGGTTTATATCTCTGTGTGCTTGTAGACGGGCTCTTGGAAGGTAACGGGATCGCGTGGCTGATCACTGTCTTCCTGTTCTGAGGTGGGGTCTGGTTGGAAGAGATGAGATCACTGTGGCTATGGCCTGGAATCATCTGCAGTGTCTGCCTCCCTAGCTCTGTCCTTCTTTTGCTACTTCCTGTGTGCCCCGCTATGAGCAACTGTTCCTCAGCCATGCCCCTGCTTCTTGCCAGTCTTCCTTAGAACCAGCCAGCTGAGGACCAACACATGAGCCAAAATAAATGTTTCCTCCTTTACTTTGTAGTGTTGGGTATTGTGGGCTTTCACAACGGGACAGTGACTAAGTCAGTGGGGGAGGGAGGGAAAGAGAGAGAGAGAAAGAGGGAGAGAAACAGGAGAGAAACAGGAGAGAAACAGGAGAGAGAGAGAGAGAGAGAGAGAGAGAGAGAGAGAATTGTCACACTTCTTTCCATAGAGAGCAGTGAAACTTTCACTAATCAGCAGCCAGAGAGCCTTATTTAATGAGTTCTCCTATCTGAATTCACTTTTATTGGAAAGAGGCAAGCACAAGAGAACAAAATGTGAAACAGGGACTTAATTTAAGAAATAACTTCAGGGAAAATCTCTTTCCCATCACTTCTCTGCTTAAAACCCATCAATAGTGCTTTAGTGATTTCAGGATAAAGCGCAATTCCCTGAACTTAGTACACAACTTACCATGCCCTACTTGACCAGAAGCCCTGAGGAGGTTATGATTTCCAGTTGTGTAAGGCCATCTGATGCCAAACCCTTCTGCAGCACTGTGTGCATAGAGCACCCTCTTTCTCTCCTCACTGATGTCTTTAGCTTGTTTTCTTTGGCCCCATACAGGACTCAGGGCTCTGTGGTGTCATTTATTACACTATATTTTCAGTAACAGGAGAGGCTGGAGGCGATTAGTCAGCCAATAGGCTCTCTGCAGCCAAACGTGTTGTGGTTGTTTCTGTCACATCCCCATGGCTGTGTGGTTGGCCACCCAGAAGGAACTGGGGAAACTTACCTTGAACTCATGTATCTACAGTGATGACTTAGTGAAGGGAATGGGGTGACTCTTATGGTGGCATCTCACCCAGTCTATGTACTACCTGGAAACGCTAAGAGGACTTGTGTTTACTAAGCCCCTGTTATCTGTAAAAGAAAGATTCTACTGGGCACCTGACAGCTTTTGTGAGGAGGAAATGAAAATTAATACTCATAAAAAGCAGTGCCTGGTATTTGGAAAATACTCAGGGATTGTTAGCTATTATGATTTTCCGCAAAGAAGTTAAGGATGACTAAACTGAGTACTGCTCTGAAAACAAGAAATAAACCCTCAGTGCTGAGAATCACCACCCGCAAGTAGTGAAAATCCTTCCAGGAAAGGAAGATGTGGAACCAGGATGGGATTTTGAGGGACTTTCAGGTCTCCTTCAGGCTGCTAGTGTTACCAAATATCCAGGCTGGAGTGGGGGAAGGATAGGGATGTTTGGCAGAAACTCCTAGCAGACCCTGAGCCAATTCTGGCTAGGCCTTACTTAAGTTAGGGGAAGGAACCCATGCTGGGTAAATGGGGTAATGAATGCGCAAGTGCTTTGCAAACTGCGAAGTGCTATTCAAATGTGAAGCATTATTGCACGCATCTATTTCTCTTCTTGGTGCTCCTAGGGTTTTTATTTTTAATTTTTTTTTTTTTTTTTTAGTCAGAGTTTCCCTGGAAAGTTCTAGTCTGGCTGTAGATTGGCTTAAGGGAAAAGGCTTATGCAGACTAGTCGGTTAGGGGTCTTTTGGGCTCTGTGCACAGCAGTGCTCCTGGCTTGGAGAGCAAGACTTGCTGCCAGCAGGAACGGGGGCATGAGGAGGCTGAGTGTCTCACGGTGAT
>PVJA010057191.1:0-10495 GCA_004027025.1 Myocastor coypus
TTTTTTTTTTTTTTTTTTTTAGAATTTTATTTATTTTATTTTATTTTTTTCTCTTGGTTCAGAACTTTTGTTTATTTATTTATTTTTATGGCTGGCTCAGCCTGCCCTGAGGGCAGGGCTGGCGCAGCATGTGGTGCTGGGGATGGAACCGCAGTCCCTGCAGCCGCCCAAGCTTTCCTAAGCAGGCACTTTAGACCACTGAGCCATCCTGCTGGGCCCCGAGATCCAGTCTATTAACAAGCCCAGTTCTGATCAGCTCTAAATAAAGTTATTGCTTAGAAAAATTAGAAATGAATAGAATGGATATATTAGTATGATTTTTAAATACACATCTAGTTTGTGTGTGTGTGTGTGTGTGTATGTGGTTTTTTGAGATAGGTCTTGTTCTGTAATTCAGGCTGGCCTTGAACTCACTGTGTATCTCAGGCTGGCCTCCAACTCTTGGCAATCCTCTAATCTCAGCCTGCCAGGATTATAGACATACAATACCATGCTGGCATATCTAGTTAAATCAGCATTAAAAACACTGAAATAAAGGCCAGGTTGTGGTGGTACACACCTGTAATCCCAGTACTTGGGAGGCTAAAGCAGGAGGATCAGTGTGAGTTCGAGACCAGCATGGGCTACGAAGTGAGCCCAAGGCCAGCCTGAACTGCATAGCAAGACTGTCTCAAAAAGACAAACAAATCAAAACAATAAAAATATATCTTAAATACGAAGAATATAGCTTATTTATTTATTTATTTATTTAATTTTATTTTTTCAGGGCAGGGATTAAACTCAGGCCCTTGTGCTTGCCAGGCAAGCACCTACTCTACTGAGCTATTTCCCCAGCCCCTTATAGCTTTATATTTAGATATATCTAAGCCAGATGGCAGAAAGTACTTCTAAAAATGAATTAATGGCTCAATTTTGGATTTAGTAACCATTGTGAAAGGATCAGCGATCCATTGTTGACATAGTGCCTGGCACATGATAGCTGCTTAATAAATTTGTCTGTTGATGTCCTTAGACTTTATTTACTGATTGATTAATTAATGTATTTGTTCAACAGGTAATGTAAGAACTGCCCTTCTAAGAAAGTGCTAAGGTAGAGTATTATAATAATACAAGAGTTGTAAGTAGGACAGTAGTAGTACTTTGTTTTAAAAGAAAATACATGCTCTCCCACCCTTTTATATAGAATATTTGTTTTTGTGTTGAGGCAGAAAATAATACAAAAAGATTATGAAGAAATAGTACATTTACAGTCCTACAGTCTTGTCTTTTTTTTGGGGGGGGGGTGGAACTGGGGTTTGAACACATGACCTTACACTTGCCAGACAGGCACTTGTGCCATGGAGCTATCTCCCCAGGCCCCTGTTTTTTTTTTTTTTTTTTTGTCTTTTTGAGACAGGGTCTCACTATGCAGCTCAGGCTGGCCTTGAGCTCACTTTTGTAGCCCAGGCTGGTCTCGAACTCGCACCGATCCTCCTGCCTCAGCCTCCCGAGTGCTGGGATTACAGGCATGCGCCACCACGCCCGGCCTGTTTTGTTTTTTTGAGTGAGGGTCTCACTATGTAGCCCAGGCTGGTCTCGTACTGGAGATGATCCTCCTGCCTCAGCCTCCCAAGTGATGGGATTGCAGGCATGCACCTAGCTTGTTAAAACGTGGCTTATTTTTCCTGTGTGATACACTCTTAATTTCTACCTAAATTTCAAAGCATTTACAGACTAGTACCTTATTTGTTGAGTATGTGGATCATTCTAGAAATCCTATTACCTATGAATTTTCTAAATAGTTTGAGTATACTGTGCTTTTGACACTAAAGTTTAGATTTTGAAGACTTTGTATTATCCTATCTTACTAAGTCATGGGAAGTCTGAGGAAGAACAGTTGTGAGCATGAAGGATGTGCTTTTCTGTTGGAAAGAGCTGTCTAATAAACAGGTAAAAACATAATGAACCTCTTTAGTGATGAAAGAAATAGTGGAATGAGCTTTTTTTTTAACCTGTTATTAAAATTTAAATACTGGTTTATTCTAGTATTGATGAGAATATAGGGAAAAGACAACTACCTTTCTATGCTAGTTTCAGGGGTTGACATGGAGGTAAAGTATGGATAGACATGCCGTAGTACTAACTTGTATTATAGAATTACTGGTATAGGTACATAGTGTTATATGTCTTTGTTTGTGGTAGATTACTCGACATCTGTTATAATTATCATATTACCAAGACTGAAATAGGATTTTTGAACTGGTGAGATGTCAGTGATAATGGAGGTAATAATAGAATATGGTTACTTGTAAAAAGCTTGAATTATTATATATTAGTTTGCACCTACAAAGATCTGTAGAAAACACAATATGTGCCTGTTGAGATTAGTGGAAAATAAAGTGGAAGACTTAAACTTTTCATCATCTCTCTTCTGAAAGGTGAGTAAAACAATCATAAGACACAAGAGAAAACAGTGGAGACATTTTTAAAAAAGTTCAATAGTTCTAGACTGGTTCAGTTATAAAGGGATTGTGGTTAATAAGTCCAAAGTTTTTCCTAATGTTCAATGGAAATATACTCTTGTTTATCAAACTACTAATATTAGTGGAATTATTTATGTGGGATGAACTTATTTTGGCTGCTTTTTAAAATTCCCCCCCCCAAAAAAAAAAAAAAATTGGTGCCCAGAACCCTTCTAGGACACCCTAATACTGTTTTCCCACTTTTTCCAATAGGTATGGATGCTGAAATATGTTCATGAAATAAAAGCTTTTCAGGGAAGAAACATGATTTGTTGTGTTTTTTTTTCTTTTGTTTATTTTTTGTTGAGACTGTTCTTACTGTATGGTACAGGCTGGCCTTGAACTTGCTGTTGTAGCCACACTGGCCTAAAACAGCCATCCTTTTGCCTCAGCCCCCTGTGTGCTGGTATTATAAATGTGTGCCATCATGTTTAGCTGTTACGTTCTTAGCTTTTGAAAAACAAAATGGCTAATATCTGGTAAGAATGGTCAATCCTGATGTGATAGTGCATACCTGTAATCCTGTTGGAGGCTAAGGTAGGAGGACAAGTTTGAACTCAGACTGGGTGACTCAGTGGCTGGGGAGACTGGAGCTGTTCATGTGAGGGCCCTGAGGTCCATTCCCAGTACTCAGGGATAAGTTTGTTTGTTTGTTGGTTTTGGTGTTTTTGAGACAGGGTCTGGTTTTGAGACAGTGAGATAGCTCAGCAGTCTAAATCGCCTGCTTAGGCAAGGTTAGGCAACCACAGGGACTACACTTCAATCCCTGGCACCACATGCTGTGCCAGCCCCATCCCCAGGGCAGGCTGAGTGGGCCATGATACAAGAGAGAGAGGGAGGGAGAAAGGGAAGGAGAGAGCCTTACTATGTAGTTCAGGCTGGCCTTGAGGTCACGCTGTAGCCAAGGCCTCTCAAGTGCTGGGATTACAGGCATGCGCCATCACACCTTGCTTTTTTTTTTTTTTTTTTTAACAGGGGCTTACCATGTAGTCCAGGTTGGCCTCAAATTCGTGGCTGTCTTCCCTCCGCCTCCAGAGTGCTAGGTTTATAGGCTGTATCCATCCCTAAGACTTTGGCTTTTACATGTAAGAAAAATGAATTTTCATTTTCATAAGCTGTATGTTGTCTTTATAGTTGAATGATGATGTGATCTGATGTTAACATGTCTTTCTTCCATTCCCTGAGATTTATAGGAGTACTGCCTGATACATTTGTTTTTCAAGAACTGGACAGCACTGAGTCAGATAATCTTGAGCCTTGTGAGTCTAGGTTGTAGGGTGCTGATGGGTAGCAAACAAAAAACATCAGAGTAAACTATTAGATACCTTCTTATATCGTAAGTTTGGTTTAAAAAGATTCATTTATGTTTGGTATTTAATTTTTGGATATTAACTGAACTTCAAAAATTTTTTTTCCTTTATATGTATTTCTACATGATCGTAGGAGTCTATCCTGAATTTAGATCTACATTTTGCGAGCTTATTTTAGAAAAGATCTAAGTTTTAAAAATTCTGAATGGACAGACAGAGAAAAGAGGGTCTTTGCCAACTCCTTTGGGTAAGAAAATTTTAGACTTTTGCAGATACTCTAAAAAATGAAGGTCAACAGTAGGCATGTGAAATTATTAAGGTTCTAAATACAGTAACTTGTCATGATTTCTTTCTTTAGACTGCTGCAGTAAGAATGTCTTTCCCCCCTCATTTGAATCGCCCTCCCATGGGAATCCCAGCACTTCCACCGGGGATCCCACCCCCACAGTTTCCAGGCTTTCCTCCACCAGTGCCTCCAGGTAAATTTGTTTTTGTTTTTTCTAACTTATACTTTTGTGATTGTAATATTGACTTTAGGAGAGTGATGGAAATGGGACTATATATTCATAGTAAAGATATCTTTTAGTATCATTCTGAAAATGAATGTCTATTTTCCTATGCCAGTAGCTCTTATAGATGGGCTATTTTTTTTTTTTTTTTTTTGTCTTTTTGAGACAGGGTCTGGCTATGCAGTTGAGGCTGGTCCTGAGCTCACTTTTGTAGCCCAGGCTGGTCTCGAACTCGCACCAATCCTCCTGCCTCAGCCTCCCGAGTGCTGGGATTACAGGCGTGCGCCACCACGCCCGGCTTAGATGGGCTATTTTGAATCTTTTTAGAATCTCCTTTTAAAAATAATAGGTTCTAAGCCGGGCGTGGTGGCACACCCCTGTAATCCCAGCACTTGGGAGGCTGGGGCAAGAGTATCAACGTGAGTTCGAGACCAGCCTGGGCTACAAAAGTGAGTTCAAGGCCAACCTGAACTGCACACTGAGACTCTGTCTCAAAAAGAGAAAAAAAAAAAAAAAAAAAAGTAAAAAAAAATAAAAATAATAGGTTCTAAATGCCTGCCTAAGCAAGCGTGTGCTGGCCCTACAGGCATGGTGATGCACACCTGTAATCCCAGTGCTGGGGAGGCTGAAACAGGACTATCATGAGTCTGAGCTGTGTACTGAGAACCTGTGCCAAATGCATAAGAAAAAAAAAAAAAAAAAAAAAAAGGTATAGTGGGTCTGTGGTGGCCCATGCCTGTAATCTCAGTACTCAGCAGTTCAAGGCCAGCCTGTGCTACAAAGTGAATTCAAGACCAGCCTGAACTGCACTGAGACCGTGTCTCAAAAAAGATAGAATAAATAAAATAAAATAAACTTCTGTAGTTCAAAAATTAAAATGTATAGAAAATTAAAGAGTGACAAATTTCACTGCCTTCATTTCTCTTTTTTTTTTTTTTTTTTTTGAATTTTTATTTTATTTTGTTTATTTTTTTCTTGTTTCAGAAACTTTGTTTATTCACTCATTTTTATGGCTGGCTCAGCCCGCCCTGAGGGCAGGGCTGGCGCAGCATGGAACCACAGTCCCTGAAGCCACCCAAGTGTTCCCAAGCAGGCACTTTATTTTTTTTAAATTTTATTTATTTATTTATTTTTCTTGTTTCAGAACCTTTATTTGTTTATTCACTCATTTTTATGGCCGGCTCAGCCCATCCCGAGGGCAGGGCTGGCATAGGCATGTGGTGCCGGGGATCGAACCGCGGTCCCTGAAGCCGCCCAAGCTCTTCCAAACAGGCGCTTTAGACCACTGAGCCATCCCGCCGGGCCCCACAAGCAGGCGCTTTAGACCACTGAGCCATCCCGCCAGGCCCCCTCATTTCTCTTTCTGAGAAAGGAAATGAGACTGTTAGTTTCCATTTTATCTTTATTTTAAAAAAATATTTTAGAGAAGGGTCTACAGGGTGTTCAGGGTGTCACTACTAGATCAGACTCCTAGTGATACACCTGTTCACAGCCTCCCAAGAGCTGGGTTACAGGCACATGCCACCATACCCAGTCTCAATTGCCATCTCATTGCGCCCCCTGGGGGGTGGGGCCAGCACTGCAGCTAACATCAAACCCTATCCCCTGTGCCTGCTTGTAGGCACTTTAATCTGCTGAGCTATTTGGCTGCCCCCCCCCTTTTTTTTTTTCTTGTTATATATTTAGTTCACGGTCTACAGGGTCTGTAGGTAGATTGGACTTGTAGTGATTCTCCTGTTTTCAGCCCCGCAAAAGCTGAGACAGGCACATACCACCACAGCCAGTCTCAGTGCACGTCACTGGTGGGACTGGTACAGCATGCAGGGGTCGAATCCTGGCTACTGTGCTCTGCCTGAGCAGGTGCTCTAGTCCACTGAGCCATCTGGCCAGCCCTTCTTTTTTAGTTTCCTTTCCCTTCTCCCCTTCCCTCTTCTCCCCTCTCCTCCCTTCTCATCCCCTTTCCTCTTTCTGTGGTACCCAGGATTGAACTCAGGACCCTGCACTTGGCAGGTAAGCACTTATTCTACTGAGCTCTCATTTTAGTTTTCTTTTTTTTTTTTGTCTTTTTGAGACAGGGTCTTGCTATGCAGTTGAGGCAGGCCTTGAGCTCACTTTTGTAGCCCAGGCTGGTCTCGAACTCACAGCGATCCTCCTGCCTCAGCCTCCCGAGTGCTGGGATTACAGGCGTGAGCCACCACGCCTGGCTTAGTTTTCTTTTTTTAGATTTTTTTAAATTTTATTTTTTCTTGTTTCAGAACTTTTGTTTGTTTGTTTGTTTGTTTGTTTATTTATTTATTTATTTTGTCTTTTTGAGACAGGGTCTCACTGTGCAGTTCAGGCTGGCCTTGAGCTAACTTTTGTAGCCCAGGCTGGTCTCGAACTCACAGCGATCCTCCTGCCTCAGCCTCCGGAGTGCTGGGATTACAGGCGTGCGCCACCACGTCCGGCTATTTATTTATTTTTATGGCTGGCTCAGCCCGCCCCGAGGGCAGGGCTGGCGCAGCATGTGGTGCCAGGGATGGAACCGTGGTCCCTGCAGCCGCCCAAGCTTTCCCATGCAGGCGCTTTTTAGACCACTGAGCCATCCTGCCGGGCCCCGAGCCCTCATTTTAGTTTTCTAAAGTGTATTTTAAGCCAAAATAAAAATGTAAGGCTGAGCTGGGTATGGTGGCCCATACCTGTAATCCCAGCACTTGGGAGGCTGAGGCAGGAGGATTGAAGTGAGTTTGACACCAGCCTGGGCTACAAAAGTGAGTGCAAGGCCAGGTTGAACTGCATAGTGAGATCCTGACTCAAAAAGACAAAAAAAAAAAAAAAAAAAAAGGGTAAGGCTGAGGATATAGTTCAGTAGCACAGTGCCTACCTCACCAGTGCGAAATCATGTGTTTGATTCCTAGTACAAAAAAAGGAGAAAAGAAATAAATGTACTTTTCCCCTCTTAATTTGGAGGACTTTTTTTTGGTAACAGGAATCAAACGTAGAGCTGTGTCCATGCCAGGCAGGGGCTGAGTCACACAGCTGTATTCCTGGTTTTGGAGATTTTTTTTAGTATAGCTACATAGTAGACAGGGCCTTCCTTTGTAGTTCTTGTTGACTTACACTGTGTAACCTAGGATAACCTCATAGAGAATTTTCCTGACTCAGCCTTCAATTGATTATATTACAGCTGTACACCACATCTTGCATTGTTTATTTTTTATAGTAGCATTCTTTATTTTAACTTGACAGTGTATTTTGGAGAGCTTTTCAAATCAGTACATAAGTGCTTTCTCCAAAGTTCTATGGAGTTAAAAACAAAAAAAACATGTTTGGTATTATAGCACCTGTTTTATCAGATCCTCAAACATTAGAGCTGGGCAGGCATGCACCATCATATCCGGTAGGCAAAATTTGTTGTTAACTGCTATTTTTCTTTTCTTTCTTTCTTTTGTCATTTTGAGATGGTCTGTCTATGCAGTTCAGGCTGGCCTTGAGCTCACTTTTGTAGCCCAGGCTGGTCTTGACCTCGCACTGATCCTCCTGCCTCAGCCTCCCCCCAGTGCTGGGATTATAGGTGTGTGCCACCATGCCCGGCTGTGTTTTTCAATTTGTGATCCTGGAGATTAAGCCAAAAGTCTCACAAATGGTAGGGAACTGTTCTACCTTTGAGCCACGTTTATGAATATTACTTTTTTGTTCTTTCGAGATGGGTTCTTGCCATGAAGTTGAGGCTGGTCCTAAATTTACTGTGTATCCCAGGCTGACCTCAGCTCACTGCAATTCTGCCTGAGTATCCTGAGTCCTGGCATTACAGGCATGTGCTACCATGGTGCTAAGGATCAAACCCAGGGCCTTTGGCATGTAAGGCAAGAGCTCTGCCACTGAGCCACATCCTCTGCCTGAATGTGACAGTTTTTGTGGAGTATTTACTTATATGGAGTATTTAAAACTTCAAAACTTCAAAAATGAGAGGGTGGGGGGCTTTAAAAATTGTAACACTGTAAATTTATCATCTCATAGAGTAAGAAGCAACGTGTATATAAAATTTTTAAACATTTGCATATGTAACTAAGGTGGTTTAATCTGTGTTTCTTCAAAGTCATTGACTATTGGCCCAGCCAGATGGCTCAGCATTTTAAAGTGTCTGTTTAGGTATGGGAAGGGAGTGGGTAGCCTTGCCCCAGTGGAGTGCTGAGAAGGCAGTTGAGGCTGCCATGGTGGAAGTGCTTGTGGTGCGCACCTGTAATCCTAGTGCTTGGGAGGCAGAAAACAGGAGGATCACTATGAGTCTGATCTGTGTAGTGAGACACTTTAGACCCTGTACTAAATACATAAAGAAGCCATTGATTTGTATGTTATCATCCAAAGCCAGAAGTGTATAAATTTATTTTTATCTTTTTTTTTTTTTTTTTTTTTTTGTCTTTTTGAGACAGGGTCTCACTATGCAGTTGAGGCTGGCCTTGAGCTCACTTTTGTAGCCCAGACTGGTCTCGAACTCGCACTGATCCTCCTGCCTCCGCCTCCCGAGTGCTGGGATTACAGGTGTGCGCCACCACGCCCGGCTCCAGAAGTGTATAAATTTAAATACAACTAGGTTGATTTTTTTTTTTTTTTTTTCTTTTGTGAGTATGTATGGAAAAGGTTGAGAGCTGCAATACAGGAAAGGTTGAGAGCTGGGTGCAGGAGGTGGCTTGTTCTGCTGCTCAGAGGTTGCTTGGGGACCGTTGTGACAGGACCCAGTTCTATCAAAGGAGCCCTGCCTCTCGGAGCAAAGACTCTAGCTCTGGGGGTTAGAGCCTATTCCTGCTATTGCTGGGCTGCTTGTGACATGAGCAGGAGCAATAAGTGGGCCCGGCCCCCCACAGGAGCAAGTACGATGAAAGTGACTTGTGAAGGTCCACTGGAGCCTGCAGCTCACTGCACCTTGTCTCCAACCACAACCACAGACAGGAAAAAAGAGCAGGCACTCCTGCCTCTGCAAAGGCTGTGGAAACTGAGGCATGGCTTAAAGGGACTTCATGCCCCCAAGATAGAGTTCTGTGAGCCCCCAAAACAGTGCTTTCCCCACCCAGAAGAAGCCCACAGGGGGTTGCTGCAGGCTTCTGCAGGCTGAGCTGTGGGGCCCTGCCAGGGACCAGAAATCCCTCAAGAACTACAGCCCCCAGTGCTTCTGGTGACTTGTTTCTGCAGGCCCAAGGAGGTAGTGGCCCTGCCTGCAGTCCTCCTGGCACTAGCTGGCCCAGCCACTCCCCCAATTTGTGGCATTGGCCTGGCCCTTGTTTCTGTACTTTCTCTAAATTAAAACCCATCACTGCCCTTTTAAAAGCAAAAATTATAAGGAAGAATAGAGCCGGGCGTGGTGGCGCAGGCCTGTAACCCCAGCACTTGGGAGGCTGAGGCAGGAGGATCAGTGTGAGTTTAAGACCAGCCTGGGCTACAAAAGTGAGCCCAAGGCCAGGCTGAAATGCACAGTGAGAACCTGTCTCAAAAAGACCAAAAAATAAATAAATAAATAAATAGTTTCTATTTCTAAAGAGATTAAAAATGGCAGTATAACCACTTGTTGAGAATCAGGAAAGGTGGTAATAGGTAATGTGTGCATTGTATTAAATTATGAATGGAAAGAGAAAATTTTTTTTTTTTTTTTTTTTTTGTCTTTTTGAGACAGGGTCTCACTATGCAGTTGAGGCTGGTCCTGAGCTCACTTTTGTAGCCCAGGCTGGTCTCGAACTCGCACCAATCTTCCTGCCTCAGCCTCCCGAGTGCTGGGATTACAGGCGTGAGCCACCACGCCCGGCTGGAAAGAGAAAATTTAGTGCTATGTTTCTCTTAAGGTTGTTCCTTGTCAGGTTTTAAAATAGATTTTGAGACCTTAAGATCTAACTGTTGATGTTTTGTTTCTGGTTTGCATACTAATGTGGACATAGTAATGTGGACCTTTATTCAGAGTGGTAATGTTGTTGCTTTCAGATTTGATTTATTTTATTTTTTCTGTTTACCAAAGCATACTTGGGTGATAAACCAAAAGTATTGGCATTCTATGATTCCGTGGAAGCATCAGTACTTTAAAAGGCAAAACAGATACTGAAATAATGTCATTTGAGGTTGATTTTAAGTAAATTAATGTATATTGCAATCAGATTTGAAATTAGAAAGTAAGTTCTGAGTCTTTTTTTTTTTTTTTTTTTTTTTTTTT
>PVJA010057192.1:0-10534 GCA_004027025.1 Myocastor coypus
AAAAAAAAAAAAAAAAAAAAAGTGAGCTCAAGGCCAACCTGAGCTGCATAGCGAGACCCTGACTCAAAAAAAGACAAACAAACAAATAAATAAATAAATAAATAAATAAATAAATAAATTCAAGGCTTGTGTCTTTCTGCCACCTCATGAGCATCTCCCTAGCCTCAGATCCCACTTATTGGCCTCAGGTGTATGTTTATACCATGTCTTTGCTAGCCATTCCTGCAGCTAAAGAACACTTAGATTTTAGTTGTAATCATTTATGATGATACTTACTTGGGGTGCCTTTTTGAACTTCCTATCTTGGCTCAAACACTGTGGCTTTCAATGTATCTTAGAAAGTAGCTCCACAAAAAAAAAAAAAGGAAAAGAAAGAAAGTAGCTCCATTGTTTTGGTTGGGCCACACTACTAGGGCCTCTGGGCCTCTGGGCCTCTGGACTCACCTAGGCCCTGGACACTGGCTGTCTCTCTGCAGGAGGAGTGGAAGCGCATCCAACAACTGGGTGGCTATGTGGTTTTCCTGGATTGCTGGAGAGTCAATTCAACCCTGGCCGTCTCTAGAGCCATTGGTAAGTGGAGTACAGAGGCTGGCGTGGGGTAAGGCAAGGCCTCTAGGAGCTCACCCAGGGGTTTAGGACAGTGTCGTGTGCCAAAAAGGATTTGCAGTATACAGAAGCTCCAGCTTAGAATGGGAGTACTTTCAAATAAACTCCTGGTGAGCTCAAAATGTACTTAAGGCACCTACCCTAGCAGCCATCCTAGCTTATCAGCATAGTTTGCTGTGGAGTATCAGTGGTTTTCCCTTGTGGTCCTGGGGTCAGCTGGAAGCAGCAGTTCACTGCTGCTATCCAGTTTCCAGAGAGGGTCTTGCCACTAATCCCGAAAGGATCAAAATTCCTTTGAATATGTATCACATTCACACTATTGTAAAGTTAAAAACCTAAGTCCCATCATAAACTGGAGTCTGTCTGTACCAAGTAAGGTTATGTCATCAGTCAGCTTGTGACCATAGTGAGGCATATTTATTTATTTATTTATTTATTTTTGTCTTTTTGAGACAAGGTCTCGCTATGCAGTTCAGGCTGGCCTTAAGCTCACTTTTGTAGCCCAGGCTGGTCTTGAACTCTCACTGATCCTTCTGCCTCAGCCTCCCGAGTGCTAGGATTACAGGTGTGCACTACCAAGCCCGGCTATTTATTTAATTTTTTAAAAAAGAATTTATTTTTTATTTTTATTTTTTCAGAACTTTTGTTTGTTTATTTGTTTTTATGGCCGGCTCAGCCTGCCCTGAGGGCAGGGCTGGCGCAGCATGTGGTGCCAAGGATCGAACCGCAGTCCCTACAGCTGTCCAAGCTTTCTGAAGCAGGCGATTTAGACCACTGAGCCATCCTGCTGGATCCCCATTGAGGCATATTTAGAGACCACAATTACAAATACTGTGAATATCAAGAAACATCTCCCACCAGTAATTGCAGTTGGAGTTATGTATTCTTTTTTTTTATTGTTTTTTTTTTTTTTAAGACCAGGGTTCAAACTCATAACCTTACACTTGCCAGGCAGGCACTTGTGCCACAGAGCTATTTCCCTGGCCCCTGAAGTTAAATATTTTTTTTTCTTGTTTCAGAACCTTTGTTTGCACTCATTTTTATGGCCCGCTCAGCCTGCCCCGAGGGCAGGGCTGGCGCAGCATGTGGTGCCAGGGATCGAACCGAGGTCCCTGAAGCCACCCAAGCTTTTCCAAGCAGGCGCTTTAGACCACTGAGCCATCCCGCCAGGCCCCATAAATATTCTTAACTTTCCAATAAACAAGTCCCCTCCACATACTTGGGCTAGCTACTGTATGGACTAGGAGAAAAGTTTCATAAATGAGGTTACTACCTCCATCCATGTATGCTAATGATGCTTTTTCATTTTTGGAGGGACAGCAGTTCCCTTACACCATCCTCCATCCCATTTTCTCAGTATTCTGTTCCTGCTCGGTCTCAGCTGAGTGACTGTACTTACCTCTTCCAAGTACAGTACTTAAAAATCACTCCCTCCCCAGCTGACCCCAGGGGTTGGCCCCTGCCCCTGTCTCATCCCTAACAGTCCCATCCTTGGCAAGTGTAGCACCTTCCTCATAGCCCATTCATGCAGCTGCCAGTGTATCTCTGGACACGTCAGGAAGGATAGCCTCACAGACCATGGCTGACGTGATTCACTCTGAGGAGGCTAGGAAGCACTGGTGGGTTTCCATCTGGGCCAGGGTGTGTCCCCACAAGCCGAGCAGTGGTGGCCTAGTGAAGAACAGGAGCAAACAGGCCCTCTGACATGAGCTCTTCTCTTCCTGTACCTAGGGGATATCTCCCAAAAGCCCTATGTGTCTGGAGAGGCAGATTCGACCTCCCGGGAGCTGACTGGCTCTGAGGACTACCTTTTGCTCGCCTGTGATGGCTTCTTTGACTTTGTCCACCTTGATGAAGTTGCCAGCCTTGTTCACAGTCACCTGGTCAAACAGGAGGGCAACGGGCTCCGTGTTGCTGAGGAGCTGGTAGCTTTGGCCCGGGAGCGAGGCTCCAATGACAACATCACAGTTGTGGTGGTCTTCCTTAGGGACCCCCGAGAGCTGGTAGAGGGTGGGGTTCAGGGGGTAGGGCACTCCCAGGCAGATGTGAAGAGCCAGGACCTGCCCTCTGACCTCTCAAATCCCAAGACCGACATGCCGCAGAAAAGTTAGGTGGTCCAGGTCCCCTATCACCCCACCCTGACCCTTCCCTCCACCCCTGTAAGTCTCCTCGGAGGTCTTAGGACCTGGCAGTCAGTAGTGGGCAGGATGTACCCACCCACACAGTGCTTGCTGCAGCACCCCAAGACCACTGGTGGTGTGTGCCTACAGCCTGTTCTGGTAACTGCAGAACTCAGAAGCAGGCATAGGGAAAAGACCCTATCTAAGTGAAGATGGCCCAGTAAGCCACCTGGCTCTTTCTCCTACCTCTCGTCAAGGCAGGGGTGGGCTCAGAAGTAACAAGCACCTACTAGCAGCCTGACCAAAGATAGGGTGTGTATCTGGAATATGAGGGTATACGTGTGTGTGGAACCCCCAATAGATCTCAGAGCTCCAGCCGTCTTCAGGCACATCCTGGGGTCAGGTTACGCAGTCAGGGTTTCCAGCCTAGCACTGTCATTATTTCTCACCATGGCCTTAGCTATGGATGGCTGTGGTGGGAGGAAGGATCATATTGATGGATAGACCTGGCGGGTCCCGGTTGACCACACTGGCTTCCCAAAGAGGAGAGAGAATAACCTCACTGAAAAGAGAGGGAGGCCAGGGGTCTGGTCCACAGCTGCCAGTGGCTACCATGATGTGCTAGGGTCCACAAGACCTTCTTCCTGCTTCCCTTGAAAACCTGGGGAAGGTGAGGCTCTGCACTTAGTGGCACAAGATGTATGTGTCATTTGTGTGTTTGGGTTTTATTCCAGGAAAAGTCTAATTCAGAAGCAGTATTTCAGATTTTGTTTTTGTTTTGTCAGTGCCAAGTTGACCCACAGTGTCATATAATTTAAGCAGAGTTTAGTGTTTATTTCTTGGAAAATTTATTTACTTTTCAGGTTAGTTTTTGTTTGTTTTCCTATTTTGGAAACATTTTCGTTGCAGTATTACTGAATCTTTTTTTTTTTTTTTCAAAATCAGGATTGAAACAAACTTTTCTAGGTGGTGTTAATAAGCCACTCAAGTGCCTTAAACAGCTGTGAAATGAGACCTACATGTCTGCTGTGGATTCTGACAGGCCTGTTGAAGTTCTTACAGAAACAGTATTTGTTTTGCTAGGAAGGTGTGATTTGGGCTAGAAATCATCTTGGAGTTTTTTCCTTCCTTTCTGTTACCAGACACCCCCAAGAACCTTCTGGGAAGCCGGGCATGGTGGCTCACGCCTGTAATCCCAGCACTCGGGAGGCTGAGGCAGGAGGATCGGTGCAAGTTCGAGACCAGCCTGGGCTACAAAAGTGAGCTCAAGGCCAGCCTCAACTGCATAGTGAGACCCTGTCTCCAAAAGACAAAAAAAAAAAAAAAAAAAAAAGAACCTTCTGGGGGTGATTGGCAGGAGCCATGCCATGGGTGGGGCTGTTGCCTGGGCCTTGCTGTATTGGTCTCTGGTCGGATCTCAGACAGAGTAACCTTACTGCTACTTAAGTAGAATATTCTAGAATATCTTTGTGTATTTGTAATCACACTGATTGTTTCAATGGAGGAAAATGCTTAAGAGGCTCTGAGAAGCCTGGAGGCAGCCCAGGGACTTGACTTTGTCTGAAGGCCAGGGTTGGATGCTGCTGGCAATCTGACAGCATGGGCCACAGCCCCTCATCCCCCCACCCCCAGGCTGGTATCCTTCCCTGTAGGGATTTGTCCTGTAGCTGCAAGGGGGAAGGGCTCCATGTTCCCCTGAATACTGGAAAGTTGAGGCCCAGAAGTGGTTATCCTTGGGTGTGTCTAGGAGCATTGAGCAGAGTTGAAGATGACAGGACTGGGGAAGCAGCCAATCAGAGGGCAGGGACATAGCAGGAAAGAAGGGCCCTGGAGCCCCTTGGAGAGCAGCCTCAGAGGGAAGGGTGGAGCAGCAGTAGGACTGCTCCCGCAGGGGTCCAAAGGGCAGTAGCTGGCTTAGCTAAGGCTTGTGACAGGGACACTAAGAGGAAGCTTGGCCACGAGATCCCCCCAGAAGTGATCAGAGTCCACATGCAGATAGCAGGGCACCAGAAAACTGCAAAATTTGTGCTGGGCGCACCTTGCCCTTCTCCCAGCTTAAGGAAAAGACAGGTGTGCAAGACGTCCCCCCCCCCAGCCAAGACTACATCTGTAGGAAGGGCAGAGCTGGCCTCAGTGGCTCCTCAGCTACAGCAAGGCTTCAGGAGGTGAAACCATACTGTTAAGGTCTTGCCCAGTCTCCTGAGAGACACATCTTAAGCATTGCCATTCAGAGACTGGCCACCAATAGTGACTAGGCATTGCTTAGCTTAACTTAAAGGCCCTGTTGCCTCCTGAAGTTCAAAAGGCTGGCTTCCTCCTGAGCTGTCAGCGGAGGGGTGGGCAAGATGCGGGGATGTGGCTCCACCCTTGGTTACTAGCCCATCTTGCTCACGACAGTGATCTTGACTGAGGGAATTTTGGCTTGTTTGCTATTCATTGCTGCCAAGAGAATTGTACCCTCTGTCATTTGGACCATACCTTCACTGGTCTGCTTTATTCTCCGGCCTGAGGCTCTGCCAGACTTGGCCAGACTCAGACTTGGCAAGAGGGAAGCCCCTTCCCCACACGTGTCTGAACACTTACCCTTCCCCACCCCAAGCAGGGCTGCCCTGCCATGGGTATGGCCAAGGCTCTGCGGGCAGAGGTCTGGGCTGCCGTTGGGGTTGGCCAGGGATTGGCCTTATGCTAGCTTCTGGACACACAGAAGGTCCTCCTTGCCAGGGACTCCATTCTGAAAAATCTGAACCCCATTTCAAAGGCCAGCTTTGCCATCAGCTCAGTATCTAAGCTGAGAGGTCTTTGCACCTTGCTGGGCCTCTTTCACTTTCATTAGGTGTAGGGGTTGCACAGTGTCTACCATGGTTCCAACTAGGAATTCTGGAAATGTAGGGGCTACTCGAGGTGAGCCTGGCACATCCTGGGGAGATGCTGCCAACTCTGAGGGCCCCTCCCCTCTTGCCAGCGGGAGGGGTGATTAAGTATTATTAGTGTCTATTCTTAAAATTAAGTGGGTTGGAAAAGAATCAACTTACAGATGCCAGCGCCTTATATGGAATACAAAAGCTGGAGAAATCAAACCCTGCTTTTACAGGTGGTGCTGAATTTCAACTGAGTCCTGCAGGGTGGTAGAATTAGGAGCAGGGAGGCAGAACCAATTCTCAAGCAAAATTCAAGCTAGAGAGTAGGGTGTGGGTGTCACAGCCTGTGGGGTCTCAGGCTCCCTGAGGCCTTGACTAAGCCCCTGCTACTGACCACAGTCTGTTTCCTGCCCTCCAGGGGCAGCATGCAGCCCCCATCCTTACCCTCCCCTGCCATGGCATGTTCCAATGTGGGCATCCTGGCTACCTCAGCAGTATTTCTGGGACCAGGAGGCCAGCTCTGGTCACTCCTGAGCCCTGGTCCCTAACCCAAGCTGCCTGGAAGCCAGGTAGACCTGTATAAAATAAGCTGTGTTTCTGATTTGATTTGCCTCCATAGTCCAAAAGGGGCAGACCCTGGAGTCCTGTGCTTTTGCTGAGACTTCCACTTTGCCAAATGCGCCAAGCTTTGCCATTCACGTGCCATATGGGCCTTGCCAAAGGTTTTTCTGTGTACACTTGGGGGGCTTCCTGAAAGTTATGTTCTTGCATAGCAGGGGATCTTGCTCCAAGACATGACTGTATCCCCTGGTCTTAGGGACAAGTTCCAAGGAAGAGGGACCAAAAAAGGTGGTCTCTTCCCAGGAGCCCACTATGCTGAAGTGTCAATAAACCATGAGCTCTGAGACTTTGTCACTGAGTCCTGCTTTCTTCCTACATCTGAGTTTCTGGTCCAAATCCAGGGTGTACTTGGATGCTACCGAGGCACTGGGAGACTGTTTGCAAATTGCCCTGCAAAATATCCTCTCTAGCCAGCCTGACCCGGCTTTCTTCCTGAGGTTCCGAGCCTACCCCCATCAGTAGCAAGAGGGCAACCAGGGAGTTGAGGCCCCTGGTACCTCACACAACAGTGGGGAGCTGCAGGAGCCTCCAGTGGCCTTCAGTCAGAAGCTGGAAGTCCCCAAGTTCTTTGCTACTGGGGGTGTCCTGCATCCAGCGCTGACAATCAGAAGTGATCCCACCATGTGGGAAATGCCCTCACCATGCCTGCTGACCTGTTCAGGCTAAAATCAAAGCACTAAGCATTCTTTCTGCTGCCATTCCTGTTGCCTGCCTGGCATTCTGTCCTTTCTGCATGTAGCACTGCCTTAGATACCCAAACCAGGATGAGTCATCTGCTGGAGTGAGTCCTCTACATGGTGAGGACAGCAGCACCTTCAGGGAATCTGCAGCACAGAGCAGGGAACTCAGCTTGCACCTGGAAATCCCAGAAATGAGTCCGTTACTGGTAATTCCTAAAAGGCAGGATTTAGGGTGGGCTTTTTCCCTCTTCTCTAAGTTCTAATTTTTTACACAGTAAATATTTTTAAATTTTTTACAGCTGAGTGTGGGATTTTACACCTGTAATCCCTGTGTTCTTAGGAGGCTAAGATAAGATGACAAATTCAAGCCCAGCCCCTGCCTCAGAATTAAAAATTAACACAGGTATGAGGCCCTTGGTATCCAGGGCCTTCAGTATTCCAGTATGAAGAAGATAAAAGCCGGGCGTGGTGGCTCACGCCTGTAATCCCAGCACTCGGGAGGCTGAGGCAGGAGGATCGTGCGAGTTCGAGACCAGCCTGGGCTACAAAAGTGAGCTCAAGGCCAGCCTCAACTGCATAGCGAGACCCTGTCTCAAAAAGACCAAAAAAAAAAGCTTTGACGAACAGTTCGAAGGAGCTCAGGGAATATTAGAGGGCTTGGAAGGGTGGCTGCCAAGGATCTTGGTGGAGACCAGAGAGTCTAGGCTTCTCCATTGATTTGGAGGAATCCAGACTGAAGATGCAAATGGCACAGCCTGGGCAGCCCCTTCCCTGTGGTGTGCTTCACCTGGCTTCAATGTGGGACAAGCCTCACCACTCATGATGAAAGGGGCCCAGACCTCTTAGTCTCTTTGTGGTCAGAAGGACTGGCTCCTTGGGACTGCCCTTCACAGTGCCCACCTGACTGCTGCCCTCTGTTCCAGAACTGTGACTCCCAACAGTGACTTCTAACACAGACCTCTCAAACCTCATCCACCTCAAGGCCGGCCAATAGCAGAATGCACTGTGGTGTGTGTTCAGCAGCCTGGATGCCCAGGGGCACTTGCCCCATCAGAGACTTGAGGTGCAGTGCACGCACACATAACCCAGCAAGGCTTTGACCCCCAGCTTGTGTGAAACTGCATTTTGAGACCAACTTGAGCCCCTTCGCAATGTCCTCAGGGAGTCACTACAGTCATTTTAATTCTAAATTACATCTGGGAAATAGCCCATCTTGGGACTCAGTCATACAGGCTTTAGGAGCCATTGGCTTGGCACCTTGCCATACTGCTCCCAACACTCAGGTGAAGCAGCCTACAAAGCCAGCCATCAAATCACTACCTAAGGCAGGGTAGGATTTAGTTTAACATGTGGGGGTTAAGTGCCAAGAGGCTAAAAGGCCCATATAAGGTCCAAGCGTCAGTGTCACTTTCAGAGACCCCCAAATTTGTAGTTGTTGCCATTTCATCTTTGATTTTTCTCAAGCACAAGAGAAAATTCAGCAGTCAGCCAGGAGACCCCAGTCTATGCTTCTGGCCAAGCTCAGGCCTCAAAGAGACAAAACGTAGGTGCCTCCTCTAGCACAGCCCCAAAATGATGCCCTGAACTGTTCCCCAAGGCACGGGGGAGATGTGTGTGCCTCAGCTCATTGAGCTTTCTGCATCCCTTATCCCTATCCTGGCTCCCCATGCCTCACACACTCTTCCTTTGCCTGCAGGCCTCTTGCTTCCTAGCATGGTCTGCTTCATTTCTCCTAGTCCCTCCCAAGTCACCCCAGATGTCCCCTCCTGTTTCAGCAATACCTACTGCCCAAAATATGAGGCCTCCTACCCTGCAGGCACACTGTAAGGAAGGCAACTTTATCTTCTTCTGCCAGGCATCCTTGGAAACGCAAGATAACTAGCCCGGGAGGATTCTGACAGCATGCAGGCTAGGGTTCCCCACCAGTCCCTGTCACCCTCAGGCCCACCCACTTATCAATCTGGCCTCTTGCACTGCCTACCCACTCTGCTCCCAAGTCTCCTACTTAAGTATATGCTGTCTTGTTCCCTGATGAATTGTCTGACTCTCCAGATGGTGGTTCTGCATTCTTCTTCATCCCCCTGCCCCCCCTTCATGCAGCTGGGAGCCCTCTCTCTGGGCCACTGGGTTGGGGGCAACGTAGGCCTGACAGACTACCAAGGTGCAGGTAATGGATACAGATGCCCTGTAGCTGAAAGTGCCTCACCCACGTGACCAGGCCATCATGATGACTGCTAGGGGTGAGGTGGTGGACACAGAGTCTGCTAGGGCGGTCAGGACTAGGCTCCAAACCCGCCAAATGGCTTCAGTCTGGTCAAAGGAATCCAGCTGCCCCAGGGCTAGGGCTGGGTAGGACAGTGTTATGGTTTATGTCTAGGTGTCCCCCCAAAGTCTAGAGTTTGAGACTTGATCCATGATCCCTGGGATTATGGGTTTTAGTACTGATGGGATTATGGGTCGAAGTACTTCTGGGATTATGGGTGTACCTAAGGCGGAGGCTAAGGCAGAGAGCCTGAATGTAATATAAGAGAGACAGACTCGAGCTGTTGCTGCTGCTCTGCTTGATTGGCTGCCTCTGTCACCATTTTGCTGCTGTTCTGCCATGAACTGGATGCTCTCTGCCCTGTTCCACTCAGCCTTGGGCCAGCCGAATATGGACTGAAACCTCCAGGAACTGTGAGCTAAATCAACCTTTCCTTCCTTCATCTTGAGTGTCTGGTATTTGCCCCAGCAATGAGTAAAAAGTAACTAATGCAGATAGAATCAGAGAAAGAGGCAGGAATCCCAAGTGGGAGGGATTATAACTAGAGTCAGGGGCTCTCAGGACAACCACCTGCTTCCCTTCCAACATTTCCTGGTTAGTATTGGGCAAGTCAGGAAGAGGCCCTCAGGGCCCTGGCCATGACAAGTCTTCTCCAATCTGCCTTTCTAGATCTGAGCCTCAGCGTCCTGGACTTCTGGGTGTCTCAAGGCTGTAGAGGGAGTACCACCCCCAAGAACCAGCTCGGAGGACTTGCTCCATTCCAGGAGTAGGCTGTGGCTGCTGCCACTGCTGGGAGCTGCACTGGGAGCTGTGGTGGCCCTGCAGCCCAGCACAGCCCAGGCAGGTCCTTCCTCCGACCACCATCCCAATCAGTTACTCTGACTATGGTGCAAGGACTTCCACTTCCTCACCTTCCAGCCTCAAGAGACTTAAAATGTCCATCTCTGTGCCCTCTTCCTTCCCTTCCCTCGGCCTTAGTTGCAAAAGGAAGTCCAGGTCACTTCCAGTCCCAACGGCTTATCAGTTCTGCCCACAGAGTGCTGCTTCAAAGCAATATATAGACAGTCACCATAAATCAATGCTTCTAGTGATTAAAATATATTCTGCCTTTCTCTTTTTACAGTGCTGATCATTGAAACTAGGATCTCACGATTTTCATGCTACATTTCTTAAATTATAAAAGTAACACAACATATGACAAAACCTGGAAAAGAGCAAAGATGAAAAATAGGATTTGGTTTTGAAAATGGAACAAATGCCGGGTGTGGTGGCTCACGCCTGTAATCCCAGCACTTGGGAGGCTGAGGCAGGAGGACTGGTGCAAGTTCGAGACCAGCCTGGGCTACAAAAGTGAGCTCAAGGCTAGCCTGAACTGCACAGGGAGAC
>PVJA010057193.1:0-10534 GCA_004027025.1 Myocastor coypus
GCTATGCAGTTGAGGCTGGTCCTGAGCTCACTTTTGTAGCCCAGGCTGGTCTCAAACTTGCACCAATCCTCCTGCCTCAGCCTCCCAAGTGCTAGGATTACAGGCGTGCGCCACCACGCCCCGCAGATCATCTATATTGATAACAGCATTTATTTATTTATCTATCTATTTATTTATTTTATTTAGAGACAGGGTTTCACTTTGTAGTTTACGCTGGTCTTTATCACGCAATGTAGTCCAGGCTAGCTTCAAACTCATGGCACTACTCCTACTTCACCCTCCCAAGTGCTGGGACTACAGGTGTATGCCACCTTGCCCAGCTTATAGCAGCCTTTCAATGTGTGTCTACCCCAGCTGCACTGTGCCTCATCTCCTTGTCCACCAGCACTCTGCTCCTGAATGTGCCTTATATCATCCTCTAGGAAATCTGTCTCATGCCTCTACTGGCAGGTCCTGATAATTCTTTTTCCTCAAAAGGAGTGAGCAAACCTTTGTAGCTACATTACAGGGGTACATTAAATTCCTTATTTCAGCCTCAGGGACCCTCACACCAATGTGTGACAACACTACTGTTAACTAAAGACTTCATTGAAATTTCAAGTTTTTCAAGTATTATCCTTTTTCTGTTCCCAGCTCTTATCTAGGAATACATATAGCAATTGGTTAGTTTTCCTTAGTCTCTGTAGCCTGTAATAATTCCTCAGTCTTTCCATGTTTTTCATGACTGACAATTTTTTGAAGAGTATTAGCGAACTATCTTGTTAAATGTCTCATGGTGTTAGTGTCTCATGTTTTCTCATGATTAGACTGATAGTCTAGGTATATTTTCATAAGCTGCATCACATCGTTTTGGAATGGGGTGCAGATCTAACTCAACTAAACTAAGATGTTCTTGTGTATTTGCAGCCTGAGGCCCAGGGAGATGACCTGACGTGTTAAACATCACTTAGCTCAGGAGATCTTGGACTGAGCAGAATGCCTTTTCGAGGTACCACCCTGAAGCACTGAGCTTGAAGGAAAGTTAGCTGCAGGCTGTATCTCTTAAAATGCTGTTGGAAATACAGGAGTTTCTCCTGCAACAGCAATCTGATTTTGTGTGTATGGATGTGTGCCCGTATGCATGTATATGATTCTGAAGGTTGAACACAGGACATTTGCACTCACTACATCCAAAATCCTTTTATTTTTATTTTTTAAATTTTGCGACAAGGGCTCACTAAGTTGGTCAGGCTGGGTTTAGACTGGGTTTGGACTTAATGAGCCTTGTGCCTCAGCCTCCCATAGTGCTGGGTTGTAAATATGTGCCACCTCACCTGAAAATATTAAATGGAAAATTCCAGGATAAAATAATCTGTACATTTCAAATTCACACCAGTGTGAGCAGTATTAATATAGGAGCTCCAAATGATATAGGGAAAATAAATGTAACTCCCAACTTCTTAGATGTCTGAAATGTGAGTTGGTGTTCCCTAAAATCAAAGAATGAATTCGAAGGAACAATAGAGGTTAAGAGTAGGAAAATTTATTGGGGAAAAGGAGTGGAGACTAAGAGCAGCTCCTGAGAGACCAGAGAGGAGGGGCCAAGTAGGTTGCCAGCAAACCCATTTCTCAGGAAATATAGCAAAATCACAAAGTGAGTACATTGTGGAGCAAAATTATGATCAACCAAAAGATTACAAGTATTTCGGTTTGGTTTGGTTTAGTTTTGGTCTTTTTGAGACAGGGTCTCACTATGCACGTTAACCTAGCCTTGAACTCAAGCAACCCTCCTGCCTCAGCCTCCCAAGTGCTGGGATTACAGGTGTGCGCAACCATGGCCCAGCCAAGCCTAGCTTATATTACAAGTATAATTGCTTTGATCGTATTGGTCGCATGAGCAGCAGGTCACATAGCAAGTGTACATGGATGACATCACTAACCTTGACAGATAATCTTAGTCCTAGTCTTTGTGGAAAACAGGATACCACACTTTAGCATAAGGAACAAAATGTGTACTCATGGAAGGTAGAGAAAAGTTTTTATCTGGCTAGCCTGGTAACATAATTTTTAGCCATCACTGCGGCAGGGAATCTAACCTAAGACCAGGGAGGTGGGAATAGGTACCACAAGTTGAGGAATAGAGTCCCTGTACTGGCAGGGGAAGAAGGAGAAAGAGAAGCAGAACCTGAAGAACTGTGATACTCATCTTATTAGCATATCAAAGCGCAGTCTGAGAGGGCCAAGGGAAAGCGGAATGTGCTCTCCCTAGAGAGCAGAAACTGCTGCTGTAGGCCCAGGGAGAGGGATCCCTTTTTAAAAATAGACCAATTTCTTCTTCAGTCTTTGTCTTCCTCTGTGAGACTGGATGACCCACCCCTAAGGAAGTAATGGTTTACTTAAAAGGAAAATCTCAAATCTCAAGCTTCCATTTATCCCTTAGGGAAGTATGTTAATTTGGCCATTGTGACTTTAATCTTCTTCAGATCCACCTCTGGCCACAATTCTGAAACGGGCTCCTCTTCCATGCAAACTCTTTTGAGGGCCTAGCCTATATTTCTACCTGGCTTAGCCAACTATAAGTGTACAATGAAATCTTGCCTTGTCTTGCCCCATCCGGCCTGGGAGGTGAATCATCTCTATGGCTGGCTCCATGCTGTATGAGCCTGTTAGTCTCTTTAGTAGCCACTCTGCCTGCAGACCTATATAGTTCTTGTGTTCAACTAAAGCTTATTTCTCTTAATGATATCTGAAAAGCTCAAGAAAAGTGAACTTCCATAAAATGAAATGGCGACTGTTTTTCATAAGCAGAGAAGTAAATCATACATTGTGGTTGCTAAAATCTATGGTAAGAGGGGCTGGGAAGATAGCTCCGTGGCACAAGTGCCTGCCTGGCAAATGCAAGGTCATGAGTTTGAAGCCCAGTCCAGCCAAAAAATAAAAGACAATAACAACAAATAAAAAACCCTGGGCACATACACAGAGCAGTCCCCAAATCCCTGCATGTGGACTGCTCTGAAGAACTCGAGCAGGTTTTCAGTAGGACAGGCCTAGACCTGACCTCAGCCTGAGGTGTGGGATCTTAGCACCTCCTCACAGGATCCATCTATAGAAGTTCTCCTGGGTTTCCTTGTGATTTAGACAACACAGAAGGACACATTGGGCAACCCATTTGGGACCCCTCCCTCTCTCAGGAGCTAATCCTATTCCTCCAATTCCCCCATTCCTTTTTCTCCAATAATTTTTCCCAGTGTTAAAAAAAAGAAAAAGACACATCAACACTATTGAGGCTTTGTTATCAAAACTTTCCATAATGCCTTATGATATTCTTGAATTCACTACATAGTCCAGGTAGGTTTTGAACTCCCAGTGATACTCTTTATATATTTATTTTTTTTTGCATGACCAAGGTTCAAACTCATGACCTTGCACTTGCCAGGCAGGCAGTTGTGCCACAGAGCCTCTCCCCAGCCCCTTCCTTTTTAAAAATGTATTTGGTACAGGGTCTCCCTAGGCAGCTCAGACTCTTTTTTTTTTAATAATTTTTAAAATTTTATTTATTTATTTTTTTCTTCTTTCAGAACCTTTGTTTGTTTATTCCCTCATTTTTTTATGGCTGGTTCAGCCCGCCCTGAGGGTAGGGCTGACACAGCATGTGGTGCCAGGGATCAAACCACAGTCCCTGAAGCCTCCCAAGCTTTCCCAAGCAGGCGCTTTAGACCACTGAGCCATCCTGCTGGGCCCCTCAGACTCTTAATGATCCTCCTGTTTTCAGTCTCCCCAGTGCTGGTGATCTGGGGTGGATGACCTCCAATAGGGAACCTCCAAATGATATAGGGAAAACCAATTCACAACCTGAAAAGTACCTGGGATGAGTTTGTGTTCTCTAAAACCGAAGAATGAATTTCAGGAACAAACAGAGGTAATAGCAGAACATATTTATTGACAGAAAGGAAGCTCCTGTCCAAGAGAGGGACAGGAGGGGGGGTCTCGAGTGGGTGTCCTCTGGAAGCTGTCTCTTCCAGGGACTTTTATAGAGAAGTCATGGGAACTCGCTTAGGTGGGTATAAGGTGGTACAAAGACTATGGCCAACCAATAAGATTACAAGCACCATTGCTCAGGTGAAATTGATTAACATTGGGATCCAATGGGAAGGCATGTCACGTAGCAAGCGAGCAAGAACACCACCTATTGAGCTTGGGCTCGTGACTCTTTTTAGGATCTTTCAAGGTGATTGATACCTACTCAGAGTATCAATCCCTGATGCCCATCCCTAGCGAAGTATGTAGTTGCTTCTGTTCACTCTTGTTTTGAGATCTGGCCCATGTCGGAGGAGTGTCTGTCTCTAGTTGGAAAGTCACCTTGTCTTCCATGTCGTCCTTGAGGGCCTGGCCCTGTCTGACTGCCTACAATATTTCTATCTACTTCAGCTGCCTACAACACTGAGATTACAGATGCCCTGGGCATAGGCTGGCATGACATGTGATGCCAGGGATGAACATGGGTACCTGAGCCTGCATAAGCAGGTGCTATCTCACTGGCCTTCCCAGTGATACTTCTGACTCAGCCTCATTGAGTGCTGGGATTATAGGTGCACACCACCACAACTGGCATAGCATTGTGATTTAGACTACCATTCTGTCCCATGTCTCACCATCTCGTAGTTTGTACTGATCCCAAACAGTGCTGCAATAGAAGATGAATCTTTAAAGACAAAGATGTAGCTAGCCCCTGGGGACTCTAACTAGCTAACTACATGGATGCTAAGGACACACAGAAAAGGCTAGGTCTGGAGTCCCTCAGACAGTGTCCTTCACTGGAAGATATAGACTCACTGAGTCCCTAGAGCATCCTCCATAAGACTCAATTGTAGAAGATGTCTCTGGTAAATCAAGTGGCACTAATGCTTTCTTATTTATTTTTCTTTCTTAGAATATTACATCCCTCCTGTCCCACTATGACTTTCAAGGTCAAATTGTTTTCATCTTTATTTTTTATTTTATTTATTTTTGCGGGACCAAGGTTCAAACTCACGACCTTGTACTTGCCAGGCAGGCACTTCTGTCACAGAACTATCTCCCCAGCCCTTGTTCTCATTTCTAAGATACAGCCTAATGGAGAGGTCTCTGATCTATAGTGTGTTTCCCATGGTGCATTGGCACACTGAATCCTTAAAGAGAAGGGTGGAGGCCTCAGGGTGTGGAGAAATACCCTTAAAAATCAGTGAACTCTGCAGAGATCAGGATGGAGTCCCCTGGGAGCTCCCTTAGCCACTCGAAAAACACTAGCCAGGCGTGGTGGTGCACACCTGTAATCCCAGCACTTGGGAGGCTGAGATAGGATGATCAGTGTGAGCTCGAGACCAGCCTGGGATACAAAAGCGAGCTCAAGGCCAGTCTGAACTGCATAATGATACCCTGTCTTCAAAAAGACAGAAAAAGAAAAAGAAAGAAACACTATCCATCACATAGATCCCCCTAATAAAAATTTTGGTGGGCTGGGAAGATAGCTCCATGGCACAAGTGCCTGCCTGGCAAGTGCAAGGTCATGAGTTCAAAATCCGGTCCTGAAGAAAAAAAAAAAAAAATTGGGCAAGACTTCTGGGAAGACAGTGGAATAGTGAATAGTAAACAAAGAGCCTCTCGGGGGCTGGAGAGATAGCTCTGTGGCACAAGTGCCTGCCTGGCAAGTGCAAGGTCGTAAATTTGAACCCTGGACTTGAAAGAAAGAAAAAAGAAAAAAAGAAATAGCCTCTCTGAGACTTAGCGTCCATTGGCTAGGATATAGCAACATAAGGAAGAGAAGGAGGAGGAAAGTGGGGCCCCAAGACCTAGCAAGGATCTAAAGCGGGAACTGAAACCCAGGGAGAGAGTAAACGGAGCGATGTCGGTGAAGAAGGATGTGACAAGCAGCACTTTCTCCCTGAGTTATGACTCACTGAAGAGGAGGAGCAGCTTGAGCCTGCAGGTGCACAGCAACTACTGGTGGCCCCAGAGGCCTCCATGGAGAAACAGACCAGTGGAGCAGAGCAGTGGATGTAGCAGGTTTCAGTGCCTGGTGAGTTATTCAGGCTCAGATGCCTCCCACCCCTGAGAAGGCCACTGGCCATTGGAGAGGGGCCACCTGAAGTTGGAAAGCAGAGCAGCTGTGGCCTGGCGCATACAGCAGCTTCCAGGGGCCGAGTTAGATAGAACTGAGTTCAAGGCAGCAGAGGGTCAAGGAGTGGAATTTAAGCTGGCAGGGAGCCCGAATTAGGCACAGCTTGGAAGGAGGCACACAGGTGTCGCAGGCAACGTCACAGCCAGAAACTAGCCTGAACTTCAATGGGATTGCTGGGACTGTCCAGTACCCTACCATAAACCTACAGCTGACTTGCTTTGTTTAAGCAATATGGATTTTTTTGAGACAGGGTCCTTCTATGTAGTTCAGGCTCTCCTCGAACTCACTTCGTACCTCAGGTTTGTCTCAAACTTGCCATGATCCTCAGGCCTCAGCTTCCTGAGTGCTAGAATCACAGGCATGGGCCACCACACCCAGCTTTCAATGGGGATCTTTATTCTATTTGCCCACATTATCTACCAGTGATAGCAGAGACACAAGTCAAATAGGACTTTCTCCTCTTGTTCTCTTGTTTTTTTCTTGATTGTTTGCCCTCATTTTTCTTTTTTTATGTATTTGAGTACAGGCTGCACAGGGCCTCACTACATAGATCAGACGTGTAGCAATTCTCCTGTTTTCAGCCACCCAAGTGCTAGGATTACAGGCGCATGCCACCATGCCCAGCCTCAGTCACTGTCTCAGTGTGCCCCCCGGGATGGAGCTGGCATGGCATGCAGGGAATCAAACCCCGGCCACTGCACTCTGCCCAAACAGGCACTTTGGTCCGCTGAGCTATCTGGCCAGCACTTGTTCTTGATTTTATGAATATGAACATTTTTTTCTAGCTCTTTGTTGTTGTTCTGTTTTTGTATATATATATATATGTATATATATATATATATATATATATATATATATATATTCCTTCCCTCTTTCCCTCCTGCCTTCTTCACTAGTTTTTCTGAACTTTTGTAATCTTCCTTTGTTCTCATGCCTTGCTTCTAGTCTCTTATTCTTCTATTTCTGCTTCCACTTCAGTCCCTATTAAAATTTCTTGCCTGAGGGTAAAATTGACACACTGAATGCACATTGACTGGATACAATTTTCTGGTTTGTTTTATTCTATTTTATTTTATTTTTTTAAACATTACTTTTTTTTTTTTAACAGTTGACACACTGCATATTTCTGGTTTGTTTTAGACTTTATTATATAGCTATAAATAAAATTCACACACTTAAAGTTGAAAATTAATAGTTACACTGGGTGTGGTGGCACACACCTGTAATCCCAGCTCTTGGGAAGCTGAGACAGGAGGATTATTGGAAGTGCAAAACCAACCTGGGCTAAAAGTAAGCTCAAGGCCAGCCTCAACTGCATTGTGAGGCCCTGTTTCAAAAGAAAAAAGACTGGGGGGCTTTCGAGTTAGCTTAGTGGCTTAAGCACATGCGCTAACAATCCTAGTTAGGCACAGGGGATGGTGGTTTGGTCCCCAATCTCACCCTTAAGGCATCCTGAGCCCACAAAACAAACAAACAAACAAACAAAAAACCTCATAAGAAAAAAGAAAGACTAATAATTACCACAGCTTATCATTTTCTAGGCTGTTTGGTGACATTGTCATTGCTGATTGCACTCCTTCACCCAAGGTGACATAATTGTTCTAACCAATTGTTCCTCCTGGTATACCAAGATATCAACATGTAAGAATCATAAGAAAACACTATAGCTCAACGTCAGAGAACCAGGGGTTAGCCCAAATAGACACCAACTTCTCATCCCTAGCAAAGTGAAGAAGTAGGTCCTTGCAACAGACTCAAAAGCCAGCTCTACCTGGAAGGCATCTCTAAAAAGTAGTCATTTCCTAAGTGTTCTAAAATTGAGCAATGAAGCTACCTGCCACAAGCAATTTATAAACATTAACCTAGGAATTAAACTTTTTTTAAAAAGGAAAAGAACATGAGAAGACACTTAAGCAGCATGCAGCCAGACTTCAAGCTCACCAAAGGCAAACCCCAGGGAGCAATAAAGAGGAACAGTTTGAAAGTCACATACTGGGTCATGGAGATAGCTTAACTATCTAAGCAACTGCCTAGACAAGTGCAAGGACCTAGGTTTGATCCCCAGTACCACATGTCATGCTGATCTTGCCCCCGGGCACACTGAGCTGGCCATTGCATTTGGGTGTAGTGGTGCATACTGGTAATCCTAGTACTAGGGAGTCTGAAACAGGAGGATGACTATAAGTCCAAGCTGTGTAGTGAAACCCTGTACTAAATACATCAATTTTTTAAAATACTTTTTAAAAGTTTTATTTTTATTTTATTTATTTGTTTGTGTTATTTATTCACTCATTTTTATGGCTGGCTCAGCCCGCCCTGAGGGCAGGGCTGGCGCAGCCTGTGGTGCCAGGGGATCGAACTGTGGTCCCTGAAGCCGCCCAAGCTTTCCCAAGCAGGCGCTTTAGACCACTGAGCCATCCCGCCGGGCCCTATTTATTTGTGTTATGACTGGATCAGCCTGCCCTGAGGGTGGGGTTGGCGCAGCATGTGGTGCCAGGGATCGAACCACGGTCCCTATGGTTGCCTAAGCTTGCCTAAGCAGGCACTTTAGACTGCTGGGCTATCTCACTGACCCCCAATTATATCAAATTTAAAAGAAAAAAAAAAGTCATATGCCAGAACACTCTGAAGTGGCAACAGTGGAAGTAACAAAGCAGATAAATGAGTATCTAGACAAATCAAATCAGAAAAAAATTCTCAGATAACCTCAGTGACCATAATGAAAGACATGGTTAGTGACTCTAAAGCAAATAGGTATCTAAAAAAATAAATGGAGGAGCTTAAGAAAATAATTAAAATTATGAAGGTCCAACATAAGGAAGAAGTGGAATCCATGAAACAGATTCAAACAGATATCCAGGACATTTAAAAATTCCATTTGGAGTATATGCATCAGACTGACCCAATGTGAGGACAGAATATTAGATATACAAGACAGAATTGTAGTTAGTGACCAAAAAAAGAAAGCTTTCTTAAGACTAGCAAGGTACCATGAGAAATCAATCCAACAGCTGCTGGAAAGTGATGCAAAGAAGAACAGAATAAGATGATTGGAACTGATGAAAAAGCAGGAAGTAGTACAGACAAAAAACCTGTTCATAGAAATAATGGCAGAAAACTTCCCAAGCAGGGGGGAAAAATTGATATACAGCTAAATGAAGCCTACAGAATTCCAATTAGCAATGATTAAAAAAAAAAAAAAAAACTATACCAAGGCATAAAATTGTGGAGAACCATCCAAAGCTTTGCCTCTGACAAAGTCACATCAAGTCTGGAGAATCTGTAAAACTTATGGTTCCTCCACAACCCCCCTGGGAATTGTCAGGCTTATGATTCACATGAAAGAGAGCACACAATTACTCACCTAGAGTTTTGGCATAACTTAAGTGCATAAAGTTCTTACAGAGGCTGACTCCGTGTCTCTTACCTTGTGAACCTGAAGAAAGGGCCAAACCTAAGCCAAGGACATTTAACAATAACAAGGAAGTTTAGAGTCAAAATCTTGAGGCAGTGAGAAAGTACCCTTGAGAGCAGAGAATTTAAGAAGGGCAGAAATACAACAGAAAGAACAATGGTTGATTAAGTTTCCATCACTACTCCTAGTTTATACTGTGCACCCTTGTTAATCAAAATTTAAATTATTTTTCCTTTTCTTTTTTTTAATGGCCTGCTCAGCCTGCCCTGGGGGTGGGGCTGGCACAGCATGTGGTGCCAGGAATCAAACTATGGTCCCTGTGATTGCCTAAGCTTGCCTAAGCAGACGCTTTAAACCACTGAGCCACCTCACTGGCCCTATTTTTCCTTTATAAATGAAAACCACATCTGTTAATCTTGCATGAAGAAAGCTTATGTAACCACTCATGCAGAAATAAAGGCTATGGATTTTGCTCTGGGCTGAAGAGACACATTCTTCTTCCCTCCTACCTCCACTGTGTTTCTGAGTTTTCTTCTTTGCTGCCCACTTTCCTCTCTCCTCAAGTTGTTGTTCCCTGGAAGCTGAAGCTCAACCTTGGCATAAAAATAGTCAAGATTCCAGAAATTCAACAGAAAAACAGAATATTAAAAAATATTTGAGCCCTTCCGGCGCCGCCCGAATTTGTAGCGCAAGTTCGCTGGTGGAGGTCGGCGGCGCGGGCGCCTGGAGCCTCCCTCGCCCTCCGCTGGCCGGGGCGCCCTGGGGTGCATGGGCGCGGGCCGCTGTAGGGCCCGCCATGGAGGGCCTGGCGGAGGCCGAGACGCGGACAAGCGACGGCGGGCGGCTGGTGGAGGTGCAGCTGAGCGCCGGCGCGCCCTGGGGCTTCACCCTGAAGGGCGGTCGCGAGCACGGAGAGCCGCTGGTCATCACCAAGGTGGCTATGGAGGATTCTACAGTAGTGATGGATACCGTGGAAATTATAA
>PVJA010057194.1:0-10534 GCA_004027025.1 Myocastor coypus
TAAAAAAAAAAAAAAAAAAAAAAAAAAAGCTTTGTAGAGCCATGTGTAGTATACAGGTAAGATAATCCCAGCACTTGGGAGGCTGAGGCAGGAGGATTATTACAATCCTGAATGCTAGGGTTATACGTCTGAGCCACTAAATCTAGCTCCCAACTATTTTTTGAGACAAGGTTTTGCTAACTTGCCCAACAGGAACTTGAAATTGTCATCTGCCTCCATCTCCCTCTGTTAAATACACCACTGCATCCAGCTCAGGAGTTGGGCTTCAGTAAAAAGAAAAAAAAATCTATCTATCTATCTATCTATCTATCTATCTATCTATCTATCTATCTATCTATCTACCTACCTACCTACCTACCTACTATTTTATCAAGGATATTCTTTTTTTTTTTAAAAAAAAAACTTTTGTTTGTTTGTTTATTAGTTTTATGGCCGGCTCAGCCTGCCCTGAGGGAAGGGCTGGCGTAGCATGTGGTGCCAGGGATTGAACCGTGGTCCCTGCAGCCGCCTAAGCTTTCCTAAGCAGGCGCTTTAGACCACTGAGCCATCCTGCCGAGCCCCAGGATATTCTTAAATAAAAGTGAGTTTTTTAAACACTAGAATGAAAAGTCAAAAGCCACTAGACTTGTCAATTAGTAAAGGATGTCCCTGAAGTACAAACAAATTTTAACTTAATTTTATTATTGAATTTCAACTTAAATTGCACGTTTTTATTTTTATTTTTATTTTTATTTTTATTTTTGTGGGACCAGGGTTCAAACTCACGACCTTGCACTTGCCCAGCAGGCACTTGTGCCTTGGAGCTATCTCCCCAACCCTTTAAATTGCACGTTTTTAAATCATGTGTTTTAAATGTGTGTTGTTGGTTTCTAAGCCAGAGCTTTGGACAGTGCGTGCTGACTGCCCTCCTCTGGTTGCTGCTGTTCCGCTTGGTGTAAACAGAGTGCATCTCAGTCTTTGCCTACCCTGTGTCCAGTATGGATCATTTCAAACCCTTGAGCACTCAGTCTGGTGAAGATGTTGTCACTGTGTACAATAAAGAACTAGCTGAATTAACTATGTGATGTTAAATTTTGTAAATAAAGTTTAACTTTTTTCAACATAAATAAGTAAATAAAGAACTAGAATAGAATACATTCCAGTTTCACAGTTTCTAAAAAACTAAAATGAGCGGCCAGCAAGATACTCAGTGGTCTAAAGCACCTGCTTAGGCAAGCTTAGGCAAGCTTAGGCAACCGTAGGGACCGCAGTTTGATCCCTGCCACCACATGCTGAGCCAGCCCCACCCCCAGGGCAGGCTGAGCAGTCCATAACATAAATGTTATGGTATTGTAGTGACATACATAGAGATCAGATTGAAGACCAGTTGGTGTCCCTAGAAGTGGTAAATAATAGACAGAGCCCAGGGAGGCCCGGCTTCTGTTGCTTGGGAGTCTCAGAAAGCTGGAGCTGAAGGTTGCAGATGGTGGCTCTTCCCGTGGGTGCTGTTCTTTGTTTATCTGCTATGTGACATCAATGGTTGTCTCATTCCCTGCTTAAAGCATTGTCTGGAAGCATTTGCATGAGTTACATGCAAATGTAATTAAAGTAGTGACGTATACTCCTTAGCCATTTTTCTTAATGCTAAATAAAAAAAAGAGCCTTTTGAGGCTCTGGGCTCACTGAGAAAGGCAAATCTCGGGTGAGTCCTCTAAAGCTACATTCATTAGGTGTTCTCGTTTCTTTCGGCACTAGACAAAAATCATACAACATTATGGTTTATGTCTAGTTGTTCCCCCAAAGCCTCAAGCAATCATGGGGAGGGGACTTCTATAGATTGAGACTTGACTCATGAGTCACTGGGATTATGTGTTTTACCTACTGATGAGATTATCAGTCTGAGTACTGCTGGGAATTCTAAGTGTGGCCTGAGGTGGATACGCTAAGGCAAAGAGCCTGATGTAACTAACTTAAAGAGAGACAGAAAGACAGATTTGCACTGTTGTTCTCTGTTCTCTGGCTGTTCTGTTGCCTCTATCACCATTGTTGCTGTTCCACTGTCACCACGAACTGCTGCTCTCTGCCATATGCCTCTCTGCCTTGGAGCCAGCCGAGTATGGACTGAAACCTCCCATAACTGTGAGCTAAATAAACCTTTCCTTCCTTCATTTTGGGTGTCGGGTATTTGTCCCAGCAATGAGAGAAAAGCAACTAAGACAATAAATAAATAAAGTTTAAAAACAACTAAAACTGATCTGATGATGAAAATATGTAATATAACCATTGTTAAATTTAAACAATAAAAATATTAAATTTTTAAAAAAGATTAAAAAAAACAACTAATGTGAAGATATTTAAAAAAAACTAAATTAAAATGAATGAATGGTGCTTCAAAAGAGTATGACTATAAGCAATGTCTACTCTTGATTAATTAATGCAACAGTATAAATCCTCTTATCCAATAATACTTTTGAACTGTCACTGGAACTGTCAATATGGTAAAATAGCCAAATAGTATCTTAGTATTAAGAAAAGTGGCTTTGATATCAAAGATTAAAAAAGTCTGAAGTTCTCAGTGGTTCTTGAGTCAACTTTTGAGAACTCCTGGCTTAGACTTCTCCATTTTCTCCTCTCCTTGCTTCTCTTCAGCCTACTACAATTTTAACTTTGTTCCTAAAAGATGGCTAGTAATGAGGTAAATGTTAAGGGCTATGAATACTTCCATTAATATTGCTATTGCTATCCACATTTCCACAGCATTTCATCCATCTAGGCACTTTTTCCATTAAACTATCTCATTTCCATCATACAATTTTTTTCTTCACATTCTGGTCATTTCTTAATTCTTTCCGCTTTTAAGTGTAAATAATCCCTAGGATTCCAATGCTGGCTTATTCAAACTGCTTTTTCAAGATCATCTCTTCACTCTTATGGTTGATTTTCCAATAAATATCTAATTATCTAGTCCAGATCTCTTTAGACATGTCCATTTGAATGTTACACTAGCTCTTTCTATCAACACGTACAAAACAGAACTCATACTCTTTTCCCATAAGTTCTGTTATCCTTCCTCTGCTCCTCTATTTTTCTGGTCCTTTCAGGTAATCATCTGCCCTAGTCAGAAATCTGGGAGGTATCTATGACTCCTTACCTAACTATATTCAGTCTATCAGCACCATAAAATGTACCTCCTAGGTATCTCTCACATTTTCTCTCCTCTTCACCTCACTACCATAGTTCAGGTTCCCTTAGTGTACAGACTACCCTAAAATGAGCTATGGCTATTCTAATACCCTTTTAATGAATACACTTATTACTAATTTCAATATAAACCCTTATCCATAACGCCACCAGAGCAGTATTTCTAAAATGTTAATCTAATCATGCCACTCCTGATCAAAGCTTTTCTGACATTTCCCTTGCAATGAAATCCAGTCTCTACAATCACATCATATCAGGTCCAGTATAATCCAATTGTATCTCTCTCCTTATGAAACTGTACTTCTGTCTCACGGCTAAGTGCTCAAACATATTAATGCTACGTGTATGTCTTTGTGTGTGATACCATTATATACTTCTTTCTTTCACCTGGCAAGCATACTACTTTAAGACTTACTTCCTCCAGAAAACCACCCCAAACTATCCCATTCCCACAAAATTAGGTACCTATCTTACATGTACTGATAAATATTTGCAAAATTAAATGAATTTCAGTTTAAAATTATCATGCCATATGTCTATTAGTTTGCATGTACTGGTATATGCTTATAAATTTTAGAGCATTAGTATACTTTTTTATTTTTTAAGAATTTAAGTAAACTATATCCTAGGACATAAAATTCACTTTTTACTTCTGCAACCTTCTAAAACAAAAAAGTTTAAATAACAATATCCTTCAGGTTTAACACCTTATAGTTTTCAGAGCATCTTCAAAAACACCCTCTCAGAAACACTGCCACTGCTATAACATATTAACTGAGTTAGGAAAGAGGTTTCAATACCATTTTCTAAAAAGGAGAAATGAGATACAGGGAAATGTGCCAAGGTCAACTCGTCAGTAAATCTGGAGTTCAAGCCTCTCTAGTTGACTCTCAACTAGTGCTCTTTGCCACAGAACGTGCTCTACGTTTGGCTGATAGTCACCGGGAACTGTTTTGCCAATCATATGAATAATCAGTGACCAGCACAGATCCAGGCACCCTTTTCAAGGTAAATTTTCACCTAGAACATAGGGCTTCTCTCACCATGCCATGCCTGAACCCACCACATCAAATTCATTCCAAACTCCTTAATCTTAAATAACTTTTTCCACCTTTTCAGCTTTCTACATCTTCTTCCTCTTCTTTCTGTTCCATTCCTTCTTTTGACTTCCATGTTTAAAATCTTTCTACATGTATTTTGTTATTACTTTCCTTTTTTAATCTCTTAAATTCTTACAAAGTTAAAGCTATCATATTTTAGGTGTTTTAATGACAGCACCAAAACAGGAATTTATTTTGCAGCCTTTAAAATATTTAAAATGTAAAGTTCTCCCAAATTTTCAGCTATTAAATTTCCTAAAATACCTTTAACTACTTACCTGAAGGTCTGTGCTTTAACTGCTTATAAAGATCAATAGCACGCTGTTCCCTACAAGAGAAAAAAAACATGCTTATATATAAAGATAAATTAATAACTCTTGAAATCAATGAAACTGTTTGTATAATGCTCCTCATTTCAAAGCAAGTGTAAGCTGCCAGTCAGTATTTTATAGAGAATTTTGCTGAGCAAAAAGCAAGGATACTACATAATCTTAACATGCAAAGGGTAGTATAACTCATAACTGCTGTTCCCCACCACAGATACACTGTTCTTCCATCAGAAACATTTAAATATGCAAAAATTATGGCTTGTGATTAGAGAGAAAATCAGATTTCCAATATAGACACATAGAAGCTAACCTCTATAGGGCATTTACAAGACAATCCTTTGGATCAGAAATATAGGAAGCAAGGATATAGTCTGCAATTTGGACATAGCTGCAAAATTCTTAAACACTCGTGCAAAAAGATACTTTACAAAAAAGATAAGATCAACTCAAAGATTATTTTAAAAATTTGTTGCAACTAAGAAAAGCTTCTTTCTAAAATATGATGTGCACATAATTGGGGAAAATAAAACTATAGAAAACAACCACACAGCTGGCTGTGACGGCACAGGCCTGTGATTACAGCACTCAGAAGACTGAGGCAGAAAAACTGCTGTAAGTTTGAGGCCAGACTAGACTACACAGTGAGTTCAAAGTTGCTAGCTATAGGCAGAAAAAACAATGCTACCAAAATTTGAGACATTAACAACAGCAGTATAAATATATCCTTACAGAGATTCCATCAAGTCTCCTTGGCGTCTTCCGTAGGGGCTCTTCTGTAGCTCCATAATTTCAGTGTGCAAACACATAATCTGATCTTCAAGGTATCCAATGACACCAACCTGAAGAATGATTGAGAACACAAAGAAAACTACAAGCTTACCATCACATTATATGAAACAAAACTCAGACTTTAAGGTTAGAGAATGGTCTGCTGTAGGAAAACTCATTTAATACGAAACACTAATTTTATTAAGGCCTTTTTATCTTAGATTCTGAGAATCTTTCACACAAGAACATAGTTATTCCTACACTATGGAATGGTGTAGGAATTCCTACATAGTTATTCCTACACAGTTTTTTTCTTTTCATGCCTGACAACAACAACATACTAGCTTTTTTTTTTTTTCTAGAGAACCAAGATGTTTGCAGAAATATCACCAATAAGACAAAACACATGGGTACCCAAACCCATAGAATTACTTACATCTCAGCACCAACTGCCCTACTTACATTCTCAGGCTGGTCCAAGGAAAACAATAATCCAGAACCACAGGATAAAGGAGGAACTCATTACTTAAAAATAGTCTGTCTATCCCTAGGGGACTTATATAATTTATTGTCTATACCAGTATCATTTTGAGAGTGAAAGAAAATACTACAGATAAGCTGGGACTGTCCTAGGGAACCAGGATATACAGCTATCCCACCTAAAGCAGTCACAAAAATTATATTTATTATTATTATTATTTTTATTTTTATTTTTATTTTTTTGGCTTTTTGAGACAGGGTCTCACTATGCAGTTCAGGCTGGCTTTGAGCTCAGTTTTGTAGCCCAGGCTGGTCTCAAACTCGCACTGATCCTCCTGCCTCAGCCTCCTGAGTGCTGGGATTACAAGCGTGTGCCACCACGCCCGGCAATCACAAAAATTATAGACCTACATTTATTACTGGTTCCTAATCTTCACAACTCTACTAGAAAAGGTACTGTCCCTACAACATAATATGGAAACTGAAGCTCAGTGAGGCTAAGTAATTTGCCCAAAGCCCATGTTTTTATTCACTATGATACTTTCCTTTATATAAAGCATCTATTAAACATCTGTCTGAAATTCAGAGATATGTGATAGCCATTCCTTATCTATCAAATCCAAAGTCAGTGTGAGACATCAAGAATTAATAAGCACCCAAAATACGTTCAGTGATTTTACCTCAGCATAGTGGATGGCCTTTTCTTCCATTTCTTTCCAAGCTTTTAGCATTTTTTCTGAAGCTAAAACAAAAGTCTAAGTTGATTATCTTAGAAATTGCAATAGGTTAAATTACTGGCCTGCGTACCTCCTACTGTATTAATACCAAAAATGCTATGAGTTAAATTATGACCCTGTCCCCAAATATATGTTGATGTGGTAACTTTTAAGACCTTAGAATGTCATCTTATTAGAAATGGTCTTTACAGATAGAATCAGATAAATACATACTCACATTGCAGAAGGGTGGGCCCTTAGTCCACTATGATCACTACCTTCCCAAGAAAAGAGACACAGATACACAAGTAGAGATACAAACACACAAGTACAGAGTGAAATGTGACAACAGAAGCGCACAATGTTGTATCACAGCCCTAAGCCAGAACACTAAGGACTGCTGGCAAAGCACAGAAAACTAAGGAAAAAACCAAGAAGGAATCTTCCTACGAGTCTCAGAGGGAACGTATCTCCGGTGCCACTTTGACTTTAGACCTTTGGCCTCCAGAAATGTTACATAAATTTCAGTTGCCATGAAAGCAATACAGGTAGCTTTCTCTTTTAAAAATATTTTTAAAAAGTAATATATGAACATGATTTAAAAATCCAAACACTGTTGACAGATATGAAAAGATTCTTTTTCAACTATTCTATAGCCCAAGAGAGCTCAATACTACATACCTTGTTCCCTCACATGTTAGAGAACATGCACACCCTTCTCTTTGCTTTTTTCCACAACTTATAATATCACTGTCAAAGAACCATGTGACCTTTTGATACCTCAGTCTTTGTACGTGTATAAAACAACTTTGACAAGTCAAAGATATTTTAATGAAATTGCTGTTTTGTGACTCACCAGAAGACCTATCATACACAAATACAAATAAAAGCATCAGTCACAGCACTTGTCCTGGACAGTAAATATACTCATCTTATTGGACACTTTGGATCATTTATTCTAAGGCCAAGTGACAGAAAATACTTTTTTTTTCATAAAAACACGATTAGTTTTGTGAAACAAATCAGAAATGCTGGTGATGCTCCTTCTAGTTTATTCAAATTTTAGTTTAGTTTTGTTTTCTTTTTTCTAGTTCCCTAGTATGTCTGATGTGAATCAAACTTGGAGTCAAATAATGAAAATCTGGAAACTAAGTGCAGGATAACAGTAAGAGTTCACAGTATGTGGTCTGGAAATAAACAAAACCTGGGCCGGTGAGATGGCTCAGCAGCCTAAAGCACCTGCTTAGGAAATCTTAGGCAACTGCAGGGACTGCAGTTTGATCCCTGCTACCTCAAGAGCAGGCTGAACCAGCCATAATAATAATTTAAAAAAAGAAAATGGAAATAAACAAAACCTTGGAATTACCTGCATTATTTTTTCCCAGAAAAATAAGTAGTTTAATGATTTCCTAGCTATGTTAGTCCACCGGGTAGCATATAAACAAGAGGAATTTATTTTACACAGTTCTGAAAGCTAGAAAATCCAAGATCAAAGCTCTGACAAATTCACTGTCTGGCAAGAGTTTGCCCTAGGGTTCACAGACAGTGAACGATACATTACTCCCTCACATGGCAGAAGGGTGATGGGATCGGATCCACAGCTCTGTTACACGTGCACTAATTTCACTCCCAAAGGCTTCATATTCATGACCTGGTCACCTCCCAATAACCCTACCTTCAATTATCACCATCTTGGGAGTCAGAATTTCAACATGAATTTTGGATGCAAACAAACATTTAATCTACAGCACTGGCTAAGAAGCCACTCCAGTATATCTTGTTTTTATTTTTAAAACAAGATTTTAAATTCACTTATTCTTAAAAAAAAAAAAAAAAAAAAAACTCTTGTCAAGAAGGCAAGTAAACAGATGATTTCAAAACTAGACAATCCTAACAAATATAATAACACATCAAGACACTTACATATACCGTACGTCATCTGCTCACTGTATCTCTCCAGGTCAAGCTGAATGCTTTTGTGAAAAAATTCCAATTTAGCTTTCAGTTGCTGTGATGCTGAAATCAAAGTGTTCTTCATTTTTGTCAAGTTGGCATTATACCTAAGAAGACTTAACCTAAGACACAGCAAAACAAAACAAGATTATGAGGACTCAAAAACACTGACTAAGCCTGGCATGGTGGCACATGGCTGTAATCGCAACGCAGGAATTGAGGCACAAGGATCACTGTTTCTGAGGCCAGCCAGAACTGTATAGCAAGACCCTATCTAAACAAAACAAACAAAAACCCATGAACAAAAAAACCCACTGAATAAAAATCTTAATATGACATTCTAGAACTTTAAAAAGTTTTATTATCAATCTATGAAAAACAGTTGGCTTCTAGAATCTGGTCTCTAAAGACTTCAAGCTTGAGATATTCTGTGATATGAACAATGTTCTTACATTATGAGCATGCAGGAACTATTATTCAAGCAATGGAAGGTTTTAACCATTTATAAGAAATCAACAAGTCTCATAAGAATATTACACTTTAAACTGGCCCAATATTTTAGTATTGCATGCAATATTGATTAAGGAAAGCTGGCAAGAGAATATAATGAATGTGACACTGTGCTTATAAAGAACATACTCCACTTACATTGCCGCTCTTTGTCCCTGAAAGAGCCTGCTGTAGTCTTCTTTTAACCCAGACACATAGTGTACTGCTTCAGCCCAGACTTTACGTAGCTGAACAACTGGATACTGTATTTTGCTATCTTGTACTACAAGCAAGAAAATGAATAAAAGGAGAAGTGAGGCACTTTTAAGGACTTTGAAGTTCATTTACTACATTCCGTGATTTCCTGTCCACCCAAATAATGGATGTTAACAGAACTTACTCATTAGTATTTATTTCAGCCCAATATACCATTTACTGAATGGCGATAATACACAACTCCAAGTACAAAGGGACATGAAAACGAATGATAGAATCACCACCCTCAGAACCGGCAAGATGGTTCGGCGTCTAAAGCAACTGCTCAGGAAAGCATAGGCAACCACAGGGACCACAGTTTGGTCCCCGGCACCGCATGCCGTGCCAGCCCCACCCCCAGGGCAAGCTGAGATGGCTATAATACAAAAATAAATAAATAAATAATAAATAAAATAAAAAGTTTAGAAAAAAGAATCACCACCCTCACAGAGCTTCCATATCTTTTTCTTGTTTCTTTCAGGTCTGCAACGTTTTTCCACTAATCCAAATTCTTTCCTTCTTTCAACTTCCAAATCATTCCTACCCCTTTCTCAATCTATCAGTCTTTCCTTTTCTAACTAATAATAGCATCCTCTAAACCAACTCAGCTTCAACAAAGCATACAGGATAAATTAAAATTTAATAACACCCCAAGTTTTGCTAAATTAACTACTTACTATCCTATCTTCCTTCCCATTCCTCTCTTTATGTTTTGGTACCAGACATCAAACTCAGGACCTTAAGATTCTAAACGGGCACTTGCGCCACTGAGCTATCTCCGACCCCTCCTTCCCATTCTTGTTGGGAACATGCACAAAAGGAACAGGAATCAACGGAAAGAGCTCCCTAAAGGTCAGAGATTAAACAATTTAACAAAAAGTAAATGAGGATTACAATCCAAAGAGCAAAGTAAATATCTATGAGTCCAAATTAATATAAATGACTGAATAAATTAGAGAGAAATGGGACAAATCATTTATGAAAAAATTCCAAATAAAGTAATGAACTCTATCATGAAGGAGGGGAACATAATTCCTCATTTATTACTTGTGGCTTTTATATGCTATATAGTAATACATACTATATGTAGCATATATATTTCCTTCCAAAGAGTATATTATATAGATAGGGGATTAAACTTTAAACTTGATGATAAAGATACCCGACAAACACTATGTTAGCTAGGTGAGCAAGGCCAATACCAACAGCCATAAATCATGGTGATGGTATACACTTTGATTTTTTTTTTTTTTTTTTTTTTTTT
>PVJA010057195.1:0-10537 GCA_004027025.1 Myocastor coypus
TTTTTTTTTTTTTTTTGTATCTTCCAGGCTCAAATCCCCTCAGGATTAAGTTTGGGACCATAGGCAGTATTTTGTAGAACTGTTGTTAGTGTCAGCCTTCGGGACGAGTCACGGCCATTACTTGGCCATTTTGCTTTCTGTGAAAGCCTGAGAGAATGTTTTGCTCTGGGTGACTCTCCTTAGACACACTACAGTTCATTCATCCCTTTCCTCTGAGGCCCCATAATCTCCTTGACCAGGAAATTTGGGACACCTCTGAGTTATAGGATATTACAGCACAGGTTCTCTTATATCCTGGGTCTTTATTGACCTTGAAGGGCTAGGTCCAAAATATTGGCTATCCTTATAGCCCTTCTTTTTCTCCAATTGTCGTTCCGTTAACTTACATTCTTAACCCTCCAGCAGAAAAGCTTTGTGATACTATTACTCTATAACATAGGTACTTGAGCTTACCATCACTGGCTTTCTGAGTATCAAATATCTTTGACTTAGCTTGGAAATGATATTTTCTGACCATCATTGATATTCTAATAACTTTCCATACAATGTGATATAAGGAGTTACACAATTTTGACACAGATATTTGGAAATTCAAGGAAATACATAATTGTAGCTTGTAAAGAATATGGTTTTTGGCCCAGTCTCTTATTTTCAAGTACTGCTCTTGAGATAATGACAGTAACTGAGTTTACACCATGAGCAGTACATATCAAAAAGACAAGAGTGACATGTATTCCAAACATAATTTTAGCGTTACATTGTGCTATAATCAATATACTGAACCTTTTGAAGGTTCTTGAGACCAATATCTGATTAGATTTTATTCTTATATAACTACTATACCTTATTTTAAAACAATAGATTTTTTAACTTGAATAAATTGGGTGATATAAAAATATTGTTGAATGGACAAAATTTAAAATTAAGAAATGAAGCAATAAAGGGAACTTTTAATAGGCCCTCTTGACCAATATTGACAGAATTGTAAATATGTTTAAGAATTTCCTTCTTGGCAGTGGATGGCTCAGGTTTTAGGATGAGAGCACTCATTTATTCACCACATTCTGACTGATTCTTGTTCACAGTATGCTGTCTTTTGCAGCAGGGTCCACATGGGGAGTCTTCCTCAATAATTTGTCTTCTGGCTGAATGCAACCCTGTCTTTATGACTACTCCAGAAATAAGAGAGACTCCTAAATGGTTCTCTCTTTTTTTTTTTTTTTTTGAACTGATACTGAGTGTAGAGGCAAGCACTTATTCTACTGTGCTATCTCCTCAGCCCCACTCTTAAATGTTTTGGTAATATGAATTAAAAAAAAAACTCTCTTGAATTTCTGTATTACTTCTCAGAAAAATATCTTTAAATGTTGACAGGACATAAATAGAAATACATATGATTATAATGCACAGGGTTATAAGGAAAGTTATGTTGAAATGTTCTCTGCTGCAGTTTCTGGAAAGTAGATCTCAAGTTAAGAATCATTCACAGGGCTTTTCATCACACTACTTGTACTTTAATTTTGTGACCCCAAGTTCCATTAGTTCCCATATCTTACTTCTGCATATTTCTTACTCTGTCATCCTTCCAGATAACTATTGTTACTTTTCTTTTTATTTTTATTCGGAACTTCCCATCTTTGCTGAACTTCCTTCTCTGCTGTGGAAAACCTCATTTTTTTGTTGCTATTGAAAAAGAAAAAAATCAAAGGTATGTTCTGGAGATTTTATTACTTTATTTAGCTGCTAAAACTATTTTTTGCATATATCCTCATCTGTTCTGTTATTGACAATTACCTGTCCATGCTAAAGGTTTCAATTGTTTTCTTCTTTCTTAGTCCAGGATGTTTATAATGCATTTCTCTTCCTTCTTTATATATTTTTATCTATCTATCTATCTATCTATCTATCTATCTATCTATCTATTTATCATCTGTTTATTTATGGTCTCACTATGCAGCACAAACTCGTAGTGAACCTCTTGTCCTCCCTGCGTAAAATGAAATTTTGTCACCTTAGAAAAATCTATTTTGAGCTTTACTGTTGAATAAATACTTATGTCCTCTCTCACCACCATCCCAAAAGTATATGTAGAAATCCCAACCACCAATGTGATGGTGACAGGAGGTGACACCTGTGGGAATCATGAAGTCAGTTAATGTGAAACCCTCATGAATAGGATTAATGTCTTTATAAAATGATCACAGAAGGCTCTTTTATTCCTTTTTACCATGTGAGGAAAGAAGGGCTATCTATAAACCAGGGCACATCATTATGAGACTGAAGTGTTGGGAGTTTTGAGTTTTTGTTTTTTTATGTATTTAGTACAGGGTCTACAGGATCTATAAGGTCTTACTACATAGATCAAGCTTTTACCGATTCTCCTATTTTCAGCCTTCCAAGTGCTGGTATCACCAGGGTGTGTCACCACGCCCAGTCTCAATTGCTCTCTCAGCCCACCCCAGGGACAGGGTCAGCACAGTGTGGCAGGGATCATATCCTGTCCATTGCACTTTGCCTAAGGAGGTGCTGAGTCTTGAGCTCTTATTATTCTAGAGAAATAGATGTTTGTTGTTTAAGCCACCCAACCTATTATAATTTTGTTATAATCCAAACAGAGTATCTCCCTCCAGTTTTCACCCTTTTTTTTTTTTTTTTTGGCAGGGCAACACCCTGTTTTTGTCTAAAGAATATCAAAATTACTTGAAAGAACTCACTTCACTTACTGTTTCTAATTTATCATCGGATTTTTTTCTTACACACATTTGAATCACAATTTCATCCCTAACCTCCATGAAGGCTAGTCTTCTCAAGATTAGTAAAAAAAAATTGGTCCAGGATTATGGTTACATTTATCTAATATAGTAAAACAGAGAGTGTGTGTGCAGGTATGCTGTAAAGCATCCTTGGACTGAAACAATAAATCACAGCTACTTTCTCAAATAGATATTACAATGGTGAATGTGAATGTATTCTGTGCCTTAGTAGTTTAGATCATGGGATGACATTTTATTTGATGAGAAGAAAAGGAAGAAAACTTTTTAAAAGACTGGAAGCGAAGAGAGCTTCTTGAAAACAAAGCACATTTACAAGCCCCTGTTGTGATGCTGACCCCCATCTGTCTCACATCTCTCACCTACCACCAGTGCAAACATGTGCCCCTTGCAGGCAGCTACATTCATACATACACATCACACCTGAGTTCTGAGAAACCCATTACAGCTTTACAAAAACATCTGAGTACGTTTAGAGTAAAGCACAACAAGATAAGAAGTACTTGAAATGATAAATAAGTAGAATTTGCAGCACATTTTGATAAAGAATTCAATTGGACCTAACTATAGTAAGACAACGCAAAAATTAAGACCAACTCTAACCAGGTTAGATGGTAGATGTAAATGTTATCTCTTAAAGACTAATGGTATTTCTCTAAAATTCATTATTGAAGCTCAAATCCCAAATCCCAACTGCATTTGGAGATAAGATCTTTGTGAAGATAATTAAAATTAAGTGAAGTATTAAGAATCTGCCCCTGACCTTCTAGGAATAGTGTCATAAATAGACAAAGATTGCTGAGTGAGGGCTTTGTAAGAAGTGAAAATCCTCAAAACAGGAAGAAGAAAATCAAATTCCTGACATCTTGGTCTTATCTGTCTTCAGAACTGTGATAATATAAAACTGTATTGTACAAACTGTCTCTGGTTTACAGTGCTTTTAATAGCATCCCAAGGTAAGTTATTATAATATATATATTATAATATATATATTATAATATATATATATTATAATATAAAAGTTGTGTGAGGTGGAGTAATATAGATTTAAGAAGAAAATAATAACTGCAAAATATTCTTTTGCTTTGTGTAACCACCTAAATTTCCTGAACTTTTTCAGCATCGTTTGAGTTTAGGTATTCTTTATTGTTGTTGTTTTTATTTTTTATTCTTTATTTTGTAGCATTATTTTAAAACTAGCTCCTCAAGTTATTTATAACTGAAAGAGACTGAGAAAAATTATGATCAGCAAAATTAATAGAATCATGCAATGAGTACCCAATATCATTTGTAGGATACTTTAAGGATCTTACTTTGTTGAAGGAAATACTAATCTTCAGAATTGTGAATAGTATGCTTGCTACTGAAATATTTTCACTCATTAAATTTTCCCATAATTTGGTGTGATACTTCTTGCCTTTCAATTCTTAGTTTAGATGAACGCTTTGAAGGTACATATTTGCAAGGTCTTACCAAATATTGCTTAGCTCACATATGCATGCTTTCAATAAAGGCTTGCATTTTATCACTGCCACAAACATTTTCCCTCACAGATAAATGCCATTAATGTCTTTTGAGCATAATAATTAAAAACTGGTTTGAATAAAAATAATAGGTATTTTACCACATTTGGTAATCCTCTCTCACTGTTAAGTTTTTATTTCTTCAAATTAATATGTAAAAGACACATCTCTAGGGCAACGATAGTACAAGAAATGTTCCTCTTTTGACTTAGGATGTCTTACTGATTCATTCATTTTTCTACACTGTTAGGCTCATGTTTGCCAATACAGTCCCCTGTAGTGAGATTTGAAGAATTCCCAAATGTTTTGAAGAACATTTTAGAAAGCAACTTCTGACAGAATCTAATTAGACAGGAAACCTGGATTTGGGGAGACATTCTTTATAACTAGCTTATATTTTCTTTACCCCTATTCTCAAAAGGACTCTTCAAAATATTATCTCCATAATTATCCCTTCTTATTATTGGCCTTTTTCATAATAGCTAAAAAATTCTTCTAAACAATAAGGACAAATGTTATAAACAAACTCTTTCTTTCACAAGCTTCGTCCTCATCACACCCTCTTCTCTTCCTACACTCTGGATAAAACAAAGACAATACTTCACAAAACAGATTTCTGTGAAGCAAACACAGAAGCACAAACCTAACAAAACTAAGGCATGTGTCAATTTGCCATAGCCTGTCAATGTGTTAAGTTTTTCAGAATGACTTATGTGTATTATCTGAAGGAAGCTGATCCCATTAGCTATAAGCCAGCCTGACAGTAAAGGCTGTTGACCATTTGAGCATTGATTCTTCCCACAGAAGTATGTAGCCAGTTACAAGTGGAATTTGCCCTTTGGCCTTTTGCTCCCCCTCTTCGCAAACCAAGAAGCATTGTTTGCCCTGAGACCAACTTTTCCACAGCTAAAAGTGTTTATAACTCATTACTAAAGGATCCTAAATCCATTCCAGAAAATAGGAACTTTCATTTCTCACTAGCATAGGGAAAAACAGGCTTAAGTGTGCTAATTTTTAAGAAGAAAAAACTTCAAATACCCTCTTAGATAATTGTTTACTTTTTAGAAAATATTGAAATTTCAAACGTATTTTAGAAATTATAGCTTAGGGTAAGATGCACCTGAGAAGAATGAGTGATCTCATATTTGTATTTCTTCTTGCTCATAACTTTCCTAAATTTATCTTTTAAATTAAATAAATGTATTAAAACAATTTGGAGGTAACAGTATGATCTTCTAAAACAAACTTGGTATATTAGAGAAAAAATGTTCAGTAGTTTGAAGAGACAGTTTTATCCTGTTTTAAATGAATAAATACATATACTGGCTAAATATAGAAACATGGGACAGAATTAAAATAAAATATGTTACAAAAATAAGATATAGCAAGAAAGAAAAGAAAATTCAAAAGCCAAAAAACAGTATATTTATATACACAAATATATAGAGTATTGCTGAAATTTTTGACATACTGCATATAATTATCATGCTTAATGACCTTCCTTATTATGTGACATTAGTTGTTCGAGCTATTTTATTCTTTCATATACAAAAATGAAAGAATAAAATAAAGAAAATCATTCAAATTTGTACTAAAGGTAGGATGATAATAAAAATGAACTTCAATGCCTCTCCAACCTTTGTTTCTCATGAAAACTTAGTCTCCTGTGGAAAGAAAAAAAGCCAGTTCCTTGCATGAAGAATATAGTTGCAATAGGCAATGAAAGGAAGAAAAGAAGAAATAAGTCTACAAAGAGTTAAAATGCCAAATGTTATTTTCTTGACTTAATCATCTCAGACTTCAGATTAAGAGCTGAGATTTATTTAAGTGTCTTTTGTTAAGGCATAAGGATAGAATTCTTATCAGAAACTTGTTCATTTTTCTTGGCTATAGCAAAATTATAAATGCCATACAAATACTGTTTTATTTCACAGTCTGCCAAAAACATGGCAATAAAGAGTTAACTAAATATATCCATATCTCAGAACAATTTCATTTCAATTTTAGAATAACATTGCAGTCAATACATTTTAAACACTATAAACTCTAATTGCAAGAAGTAAAAATGGAATTTTTTTTTTTTTTTTTTTTTTTTTTTTTTTGTCTTTTTGAGACAGAGTCTTGCTATGCAGTTCAGGCTGGCCTTGAGCTCACTTTTGTAGCCCAGGCTGGTCTCGAACTCGCATCAATCCTCCTGCCTCAGCCTCCCGAGTGCTGGGATTACAGGCGTGCGCCACCACGCCCGGCTCAAAAATGGAATTTATATATGAAAAATTGTATGGTTTGTCACACAGATAGAAAAATGCAGACTCAAAAATTATTGCTAGTCTTGTTCTAATCCCTCAAGAGACTGAAGATGAGGTCAGGAATTAAGACCATTGGAAGTTCACTATTCTGTGCTTTAGTTTATGTAGTAATTAAGGGGTACAAGAGAGACTGAGACTGAACGCATATAATTTTTCAGTTGGAATTTAATGATATATTACATTTGAGAGAAGGAACAAAATTCACCTTGCAGTGGCAGTGCTTTTATCCTGAGAAAATGTAATTTCTGTAACATATTATTTTTTCAGAGATTTAAAATAGTTGAAAAATTTGAACTGCTTACCAAAGTTTACATTGTCCAAATAGAGATTAAAAAAGATAATGCATTCTTTTTCTTAACTGAAGTTAATGAAGAAGTTGAAAAATAAAACAGACAAAAGAAGGAGTTTAATTTTTATCAGCATTATTGATATATAGCTCCTATTAAATACAATTCATTCTCAGCAGTTGGAAATGCTGGGCCAAGAGAATTGCCTTGGGTTGGAGGCCAGCCAAGCTATGTAATGAGTTCTAGGTTGGTCAGAACCTTATGGCAAGACCTTCTCTCAAATAAATAAATCATAATGAAAAATTCACCTCTGAACAACTATGATGAAGATGACAATATGCAATGTGTTAATTATTGTAAAAATAAAAATAAAATAAAATTCATAATAATTGCATAATTCAGTGAGCTTTGAGAATGAGAATAGTTTTATAATAAATACTATAATCAGAATATTAAACACTTCCATCACCGTAAAACTTCCTTGGATTCTCTGTGGTCAGTCGTTTTCTGCTCAATCTGTGGTAAGAACTGACCCAATGTCTATCTTTCTTTTTCTCAAAATTTTTATGAGTAGAATCACAAAACATGTAAGGTTGGTTCCTCATTTTTCTTCATTTATCGTAATGCTTCTAAAATTCATGCATGTTGCTATGCATATTAGTAGTGTTTTCAAAAAAATTATACCATTTATATTCAACAAATTATTTACTTACCAGTTGATAAACTTTTTACATTTTTTGTTTGCCATAAAGGAATTAGTCAGGCGGGCGTGGTGGGGCACGCCTGTAATCCCAGCACTTGGGAGGCTGAGGCAGGAGGATCGGTGAGAGTTCGAGACCAGCCTGGGCTGCAAAACTGAGCTCAAGGCCATCCTGAACTGTACAGTGAGACCCTGTCTCAAAAAGACAAAAAAAAAAAAAAAAAAAAGGAATTAGTTAACTCTGAATTTTTGCTTCTATGTGAATATATTTATTTCCTTTGGGAAAATAGCTAGGACTGGGATTATTCAATTTTATGAAAGATTACCAGTTTTTGAGGGATGATCTCACTTTATATCTTCACAATTTAAAAACTCTGTTGCTCCATATTCTCAACAACACTAAAAAAAAATACTTTCAAGTAATATTAGGGGCTGAGTATTTTAACAAAATTCATTTACTGAAACCCAATTCCAAATCAGGAGGGAAAGCAGCTTTATTTTTAATGTTTTTATTTATGTTAGGGCTAGTTCAGCCTTTCCCAGGGGTGGAGCTGGTGCAGCACGTGGTGCCAGGGGTCTAACTGCTGTCCCTGTGGTTGCCTAAGCAGGTGCTTTAGACTGCTGAGCTATCTCGAAGGCCCCAGGAAAGCAGGCTTAAATGTCGTCATACAGGTGGAAGTCCCGAAGTGGATTCATCTACTTACAGAAAAAATGAAACTGTAACAGAGCTTTCTCTCTTGGTCTTGTGAAGATGCACAGAGATTTCTGTCTTCGATTCAGGGAGAGGACCCACACCAAGAACCTAATCTGTTGTCAACTTGACCTTGGAATTCCTAGTGTCTAGTACTACACAAAATAAATGTCTCCCTTGTTATCAGGTTAGAGTTGTAATTTCTCATGACTGGCTTTTGGTAATCGAGATTTGTCTGTTAGACCTAGTGAAATCTTCTGCTTCCTCTCAACCTTATCAACGCCTGAGATTCAAGTAAAAATCCCTTTGCCAAGAACAAGAGGGATAAATTGATAACGGGTAACCAAGAAGACAGTTCTTGTCTCTGGTAATTTTAGGGATACTGTTATATTCTTTTAATTACATTATAATATATTGATAATTTTATTAAATTAACTTACATACATAAGTGTTCTGAATAGGGATGGGGTATTGCTTTGCCATGACAACGCTAAACCAGTTCTTAATAGACAAGTTAATAAAACAAGAAATCAAGTATAGAGTAATGTAATTGTACCTACACAAATGATTTGAGAGCAAAAATAAAACTTTGCTTCTTTTTGATGAGCTGCACTCTTTAAGGTTGAGCACATTTAGAAACGTAGGCTTTGTCTTACTTGAGTGAAACAATAACAAAGGGAAAAGGCCTTATTTATCTTACACTGGGTTTTTATATTTAGTATGGGGTCTCACTATGCAGTTTAGATTCTTAGTGATCCTGATGTTTCAGCCTCCTGAGTGGGGAGATTACAGGTTTGTGCCAACACACCTGCTTTCCATAGATTGCATGGTGGCCAGGGTTCTGAGGCCTGAACAGCAGTACCGGAAATGGAACGCTATCTTTGCTCCTGCCAGGCAGGTGCTTAGACCGCCAAGCTATCTTCCCGACCTGGGCCTTTATAAATAATGGTAAAAATAACAAAGTTTATATCAGTAACCTTAAAGAAAGAAACATTAATGTAACCAAAAAGAAGTTGGCCAACTAACACACACAAAGTGAAAATAAAATAACAATGCATAAAGTTGGAAAATTGTTCATTGGTTTCTTAAAATAGATATTCTATGTGAAGGAGCTTGAGACTCAAAAACAGCATGCTTAATTAAACATAAATTCAGAATAAGCACCAAAGTGAAAATTCAGATAGTTCTTTTTTTTTTTTTTTTTTTTTTTCCACTTCTTTACTTACTAAAAGAACACATCATGCATATAAACTCTAGCACCAAAAAGTAAACCTGAAGAGAACCTTTTGTACTCCATAAAAATTACAGGGACCAGAAGCATTATTCCTAAGCAAGGGGTGACAACAGTAGCCAGAATATTGTGTATTTATTTCCCCAATATGTAACCACTTTTAAGATTCCTAGCCACACACAGTTTTAATTTTCAGATTAAAATATATTGACCACTAAATTAGGATTCTACAGAGTGAAACTTCCTTTTAAAACATCTGCATTATTGGTCTTTAAATCACAGTGTTTGGGACTACAAGCACCATCAATTATTCAGTGTGAGATTCTGTAGCGGAGATTAAAGATATAGTAATGAACAGGACAGACAGTCACCCCTGACCTCCCTATTCTCACCTTGATATATCCTTAAATTATGAACAGACTCAGGTACTTCTTTTAGTTGTAGTAAGACGAAATCATGCAAAATGATACAAGTAAAACTAAAGGAATCCTGCAATCTGCTCCTCTCCCTTGTTAGTTAACTTTAAGTAACTACTTTGGGGGCCTTTACCTTAGTAACTTTACTTTTTGGTGTTCCACCTCAGCTTTTTTCAGCTTTTTGATAACTTCCTTATACTCATTGGTTCTCTCTTTCTTTCTGTCTTATATTGTCAAGTGACTTTATCTCTATTACACACACACACACACACACACACACACACACACGGCTTTATTTTATTTTTTTAATACATTTTTCTTATTGTTTAAATTTAACACGGGTTGTATTACATATTTTCATCATCAGATCAGTTTAGATTAATACATATAGATATATAAGATTGATCAAACAATTAAACATTAACCCTTCTAAATCAACATTATTATATTTTTTTTCTTTTCCCCTTTCTTTTCTTTGAAAGTTGACATATTGCATATTGTCCTCACAATCGTTCTACAGAGTACAGTGTGTGGGCATGACCCACCTCCCTATTGATGTTGCTTAGAAAAAAAAGGAAAAGAATATTCTTCTCTTTGGACTAAGAGGAAGCA